>CAUYPK010003879.1:0-12542 GCA_963574355.1 Loris lydekkerianus | reverse complement strand
TAGTTTGATCAGGTCCCAGTAGTGTATTTTTGGTGTTGCTTCAATTGCCTGGGGGGTCCTCCTCATAAAATATTCGCCCAGGCTGATTTCTTCAAATGTTTTTCCTGCACTTTCTTCTAGTATTTTTATAGTTTCATGTCTTAAGTTTAAATCTTTAATCCAGTGGGAGTGTATTTAGTGAATTGTGAAAGGTGTGGGTCCAAGTTTCAGTCTTCTACAAATCGCCAGCCAGTTCACCCAGCACCATTTGGTAAATAGAGAATCTTTTCCCCACTGAATGTTTTTAATTGGCTTGTCAAAGATCAAATAACAGTAAGTAGCTGGGTTCAACTCTTGGTTCTCTATTGTGTTCCATATATCTACCTGTTTTTGTGCCCGTACCCTACTGTTTTGATCACTATTGATTTATAGTATAGTCTGAGGTCTGGTAGCATGCTTCCTCCTGCTTTGTTTTTATTTCTGAGTAATGTCTTGGCTATTCGAGGTTTTTTATGATTTCATATAAAACGAAGTATTGTTTTCTCAAGATCTTTAAAGTATGACAGCAGAGCTTTAATAGGGATTGCATTAAAATTGTATATTGCTTTGGGTAGTATGGACATTTTAACAATGTTGATTCTTCCCAGCCATGAGCATGGTGTGTGTTTCTATTTATTAACATTTTCAGCTATGTCTTTTCTTAGAGTTTCATAGTTCTCTTTATAGAGATCTTTCACATCCTTTGTTAGATAAATTCCCAAATATTTTATCTTCTTTGGCACTACTGTGAATGGAATAGAGTCCTTACCTGTTTTTTCAGCTTGACTATTGTTGGTATATATAAAGGCTACTGATTTGTGAATGTTGATTTTGTAACCTGAGATGCTGCTGTATTCCTTGATCACTTCTAAGGGTTTTGTAGTAGAATTCCTGGTGTTTTCCAGTTATCTGTGAAAAGCGAAAGTTTGATCTCTTCTGAGCCTAAATGGATACCCTTGATCACCTTTTCCTCCCTAATTGCAGTGGCTAAAACTTCCATTACAATTTTAAAGAGCAGTGGAGACAATGGGCAGCCTTGTCTGGTTCCTGATCTGAGTGAAAATGATTTCAATTTAACTCCATTCAATACAATATTGGCTGTGGGTTTGCTGTAGATGGCCTCTATCTGTTTAAGAAATGTCCCTTCTATACCAATTTTCCTAAGTGTTCTGATCATGAAGGGATGCTGGATATTATCAAAACCTTTTTCTGCATCAATTGAGAGAATCATATGGTCTTTGTTTTTTAATTTGTTTATGTGATGAGTTATACTTATAGATTTACGTATGGTAAACCAGCCTTGAGACAGTGGGATAAAACTGACTTGGTCATGATGTATAATTTGTTTGATGTGTTGCTGGATTCTGTTTGTTAGGATCTTGTTGAATATTTTTGTGTCTATATTCATTAGTAATATTGGTCTATAATTTTCTTTTCTTGTTGGGTCTTTTCCTGGTTTGAGGATCAGGGTGATGTTTGCTTCATAGAATGTGTTAGGTAGTCTTCCTTCTTTTTCTACCTTTTGGAACAGGTTGAGTAATACAGGTACTAATTTCTCTTTAAAGGTTTGGTAAAATTCTAACGTGAAATCATCTGGTCCTGGGCTTTTCTTTTTGGGGAGATTTTGTATGGTTGATGCTATTTCAGAAGTTGATATGGGCCTATTCAACATTTTCACTTGATTCTGGCTAAGTCCTGGAAGGTGACATGCTTCCAAGTATTGGTCAATTTTCTTTAGATTTTCATGTTTCTGAGAATAAAGCTTCTTGTAATATTTACTGAGGATTTTTTGAATTTGAGGAGTCTGTTGTTATTTCGTCTTTGTCATTTCTGATTGATGAGACTGCCAAAGGAATGTTGAAATCTCCAACTATTATGGAGCTGGAGGAAATCAAGTTGCTCATGTCTGTTAGGGTTTCTCTTATAAATTGGGTTGCATTCTGGTTGGGTGCATAGATATTAATAATTGAAATCTCATCATATTGAATATTACCCTTAACACATATGAAGCGACCATTCTTATTCTACCTTACTTTTGTTGGTTTAAAGCCTATTGTATCTGCAAATAGACTTGCAACATCTTCTTTTTTCTGATTACCATTTGCCTAAAATATGGACCACCATCCTTTCATCCTGAATCTATATTTATCTTTTAAGGTAAGATGTGATTCTTGTATGCAGCAAATATCTGGCCTGAGTTTTTGTATCCAGTCTACTAACCTGTGCCTCTTTAGAGGACAGTTTAAGCCATTCACATTAATGGAGAATATTGATAAGTCTGGTAAAATTTTGGTTATCGAGTTTTTTGAAAGTCCAGCAGAAATTTTTAATCCTTTTGCCACTGTGGAAGTTGGAGTATGATTAAAAGTTTCTGAGTGAATTTATTTTTGTGGTAGAGGATTGGGCTGGTCACTATGGAGGATAGGTCTGAGAATATCCTGAAGAGCTCCTTTGGTTATGGCAAATTTCTTCAACATATGAATGTCATTAAAGTATTTAATTTCTCCATCATAAATGAAACTCAGTTTAGCTGAATACAGGATCTTGGGTTGAAAGTTATTTTGCTTTGGAGATTAAAATTCAATGACCACCCTCTTCTGGTTTGAAAAGTTTTAGCAGAGAGATCTGCAGTCATTCCCTTTGCACTCTTCCCTTTGTAGGCAATGGATTTCTTATGTCTGGTTGCTTTCAGAATTTTCTCCTTCATTTTAACTTTAGTGAAGTTAATTATGATATACCAAGGGGATGTCTTATTCAGGTTGAGTCCTGCTGGGGTTCTGAAACTTTCTGCTATCTGAATTTCAGAATCTCTTGGCATATCTGGAAAATTCTTTTTCATAATTTCAAGGAGAAGGGTCTCTGTGCTCAGTGAGGCCACTTCATCACTTTCAGGGATTTCAATGACGTGAATATTAAGCCTTCTTTGAATTATCTCAGAGCTCTTTGAGATAATGATCCATTTTTGGTCTCCATTTCTCTTCCTCTTTGAGAGTTTGGGAGCGTTCAAAGGCTTTGTCTTCAATGTCAGAAATCTTTTCTTCTGCTTGCTCCACTCTGTTACTGAGGCATTCCACTGTATTATTCAGATATTTGAGGGCTGCAAGTTCTTGCTTCAGTGTGTCAAAATTATAGGTGGTTTTTTCTTTACATTTGTTAAATTCTTGAGACAACTTTTGAATCTCTTCAAATTTCTAATTCCGACTTTTGAATTGCTCCTCTAATTTCTTTTTCCTTTCCTTTCTTTTTCTTTCTTTTATTTTCTTTTTTTATTTTTATTTATTTATTTTTTTTACCGTTTTTGGCCAGGGCTTGGTTTGAACCCACCACCTCCAGCTTATGGGGCCGGCACCTTACTCCTTTGAGCCACAGGAGCCACCCGTTCCTCGAATTTCTAATTCCAAATTTCCTTCCATTCTATTAATCTTGTTTGCAATCCAAATTCTGAATTCGATGTTTGACATCTTAGCCAGCTATTTATGAATGGGATCTTCAGTTATATCTGCCATATCTTTCCTTGGGGGGGGGGGGTTGTTCTATTCTGGTTATTCACGTTACCAGAATTTTTCTGCTGATTCTGCCCCATGATTATTTTACACCGTTTGATTTTTTTCCCCTGGAGTTTTGTCAAGGACCCATACAGTGCTATGGCCTCAGAAACTGGGGACCTGTTTGGGGTGGTGGGGCTAAGTGGTTCTGTCTTGTTTTCAGCTGGTCTCTGTTCGACCCTAGTGAAACAGTTACTCTGGGTTGAAGTCTGAGCTTTGGAGAAATACCAGTAATTAAGTCACCCCGCCCCCCACAGGCAAAAATTGGAAAAGGAAAATCAAACTTTCCTACAACCACACACCCAGGCACCACCTGAAGAGTCCTCAGGCAATTGGCTCAATTCAAATAGTCCAAATCAATTGTCTCTGTCAGCACCTGTCTTAGGTGGGAGAGTTTAAAAGGTCTCTGGCAACTGGATCACAGGGGTCTGGTGACTACTCAGATATGGCTTGCTTTGGTGCTGCATGGAGTCAGGAGGACCCACCCAGCAAGTAGTCTGGGAAGGTTGATGCCTACTTCCCCACCTTGCACCTCTGTCACACCCAGTCACTGATAGCCCTGCAGGGCTGTGACTCAGTTGCCTGTAGTGAACAGATACTCCAGGGGTTTGCACCAGCCTGAATCACAAGTAAATCTATTTCTGCTCAGCCAGGCCACTGCACTCTGCCTCTATCTAGCAGGGGAGGTGAGGCCTGACAACCTCGGGCTCTTGATGGAGGCTGGGGGATGTTCACTCAGTTCCATCCCCGCCCCAGATTGATGTTACTGACAGAACAGACAGAACAACTTTGTGGGAATTTGTTTCTGTCCCTGCTAAATTCCCCTCCAGAAGAGAAGCTGTTTTTGAGTTTCAAGAGCCTGCGCCTCAGGCCCTGTCTTTGCTTTTACAGGTTTGTATTTGGTTAGCTGTCTGTTCTAGCCACCTGTCTTACTTTGTCTATAGACTGATGATCCCCTGAGGGCTGGGTGTGTCTTAGGCTCAGTAAAGTGGTCCTCTGGGTCAGCTCCTCCCTGGGAACTTCCTGGCTCTGCGTGTTTCTAGTCTCTGTGCTCCACCCAGGCTGGTACCGCCTTTACTCATGGGGCCTGCATTTCCGTCCCAGATCTGTTCTGTGGTGGTTGCCACCTGAGTAGATGCCCAGCCTCCTCTGGTTGCCCATGGAGACAGGGGTTGTGGCTTTGGAATATCCTGGAGGGAGCCCTATTGTTGCCAAAAGATGGCTGCTGCTCTGCACCTTGGAGCACCGCCACTCCAGTGTGGTTCCCTCTTAGCCGACCGTCCTCTCCTCACTCCCGTGCCATAGATTCAGCACTGACCAGCTGCAGTTTAGGCTCTGTCCACACTCCTTCAAGAAATCACCCAAGAATCTGGACTCCTGGGGGACAGGCCTCCAGACCTCAGAGTGAGAGTGGAGGGGAGTGCTGGGAACTCAGAGTTGCAGGTAGAGTATATATACAGTTTTATACTTGTCAGGAGAACGCCGTGGCACCCTAGTAGGGGAGGTAGGTCCAGTTTTTAGAGAGTCTCTCCTGTGGAGTGTATTGGGAGGACCTTTGAACTCTGCTTGTTTGTTTGTGGGGCACTCTGAGCCGTTCTCATGGGGGAAGGGACTCCTGTCCACTTGGTGATGGAAGTTGTACCTTTTCTTTGCATCCTTGGGGTCGCAGCTCACCTCAGAGTGGTTGATGTGCATTCTTCAACCCTCTCTTTTGGTGAAGCTCTAATCTACCAGGTTACTTGCTAAATTTCTGTCCTTTAACTCTCCTTCTGGATGAGAGCCTCTGTGGAAAGCTGGCTTCAGTCAGCCATCTTGTCTCCACCCCCCTCCCCCGATATACTTATTCTATAAGTATTTTTCTATTAATTCCAAGTTCTTCCTTTAGTTATCCCCAGCCTTTGAGTTGGTAGCCGTTTCCTGTACTAGCTACCTCCATAATGCCTTAGAGTTCTCTTACATTTTTTACTTGTTAAAAATTTTTAAAAGTGAAAAAAATTCTGGTAAATATACATAACATAAAATGTACCACCATTTTTAAGTGTACCGTTCAGTTGGGTTATGTACATTCACACTGCTGTGCAGCAACATCCAGAACTCTTTTCATCTTGCAAAACTGAGACTCTGTATTCATTAAATAGTAATTACCCAATCTCTCTCATCCAAGACCCTGGCAAATCCTATTCTACTTTCAGTCTATATAAATTTGACTAATTTAGGAACCTCATAGAAGAGGAATCATACACTATTCATCATTTCATGACTAGCTGATTTCATTTAACATAAAGTCTTCAAGGTTCATCCATGTTATTATATAAATCAGTACTTGCTTTTCAAGGCTGACTAATACTCCATTGTGTGTAGTGCATATATACTTCATTTTGTTATTCACTCCTCAGTCAATGGATACTTGGGTTAGAATTCTCTATTTACCTTTTCAATTGTGTAGCAATTCTTCCTTTCTAGTTGGCACTTCCTCATATTAAATTCTGTGTTCAAACAAGTGGTATAATTTATGTCTTCTTACTAGATTCTGGCTGATAACAATGGTCAATATTTTATTTTTGAAAAAGTTATCCTCACTTTGATTTGGGGTGGTTTGTGAGAAGGCAGTATATGTAGGAAGCTTGTCTTCTAAGGGGAGGAATTCTTGTCCCTCTGGGGAAAGAAATAGTTAAATTGCTTGAGAGATGTCTCTGCTTTACAAATTGTAGGACATACATGGAAGACGGTCTTTGGAGTCAGAAGACCCAATTTAGGGAGCTCTTGGCCTAGGTTTATCATGAGAATCCATACTGGAGTAGTGAGGTTCTCTGCTTGGTTTTCTTCCTGCTGCACTCCTTCTCGTCTTTCAGGGATATTTATAAATCTGTTCTTCTCTTCCCTAGCTCCATCCCATCACCAGGACCCCTTACCAGACAGTCTGGCCACCGCTCTTTCCAGACAGACTGGCCCTCTTATCTTAAAAACAGCTTTAAAATTAATTGCCCCTGGGTTTCTTTTTGCTCTTAGTATCTGTGGGCTTTGAGCTGGTGTGGCATGTGAAATGCTATATTTCTATGGTAGCTTTCTCCTGATTTATGCTTCTAGATGAGCATATCTTTGCCAATCTAATTGTGTTGCTTTCTGTTTTGCAGAATTCTCTAATCTCTAGATGCCATGCCCTTTGCTTTTCTAGCACTGTTTGTGTTTATCCTTTAAAAAGTAGTATATTTCTACCATTTCAAGGGATTTTGAATTAGAATGAAAATGTTCTTAGTTCATTATTTTAATCCAATCTTCTATATATTTCATTATTATTGTTTTTTCCCCAAAGTTTCTGTAAAAGAGTTTTGCTTTTATAATCAGAAAAAAAAGCCACATTCCCCCACAGATTGTATTATCTTTCAAGTAAATGACTTATCCCTCAGGGACATAAACTTTTAGATACTTCAAAAGGAAATATAGCTATTATAATTCATGAAATCACCAGAGAAAACACATTGCAACTTAATTTCTTATATGTCATTTTATTCATTTCTTAATTACATGGATAAATAATGTATAAAAATGAAATGGCAATTATGATCATCAAATCAGTGGAAATATTCTCAAAGTTAATCAAGGATGAAAAGAATTTATGTTATATTTAAAATTTTTATTTATCCAGGTATGTTTTAATACTTGGACTCAGAATCTCCAAGGCTTTTCAGGGAATTAAAGTAAAAAGTAATCCCCCTGAAACAGACTGAGAGTGAATGAAATGTTTGCAAATGCATGAGTCTATTGGGTAGCTAGTCATGATTCCTCAGGTACAAGGGCATGTAGGTAAATTATGCTTATGACTTTGGCACTGCTCACTGAATGCCTGCTGCATGTCAGGTACTGTGCTAGTAGCACTAGGAATGCAATGGATAAATAAAATAGACAAGGCCATGCTCCACATGGAACTTACATGCTAATAGGGGATACAGAGTTGTACACAGGCAATTTCTACATTGTGTGTGTAATAGGCGGTAAATCAAGGGAGCTCAGAAATACACAGGAGGGGCATGTCATTCATTCTTGAGTATTGGAGAATAGTAAATGATCACATGAAGAACAATAAAGGATGGAAGGGCATTGAAGGATAACAACAGAGGCACAGTCTCTTTGCTACAGGATCTTGCATATACTATGGTCTCTAACTAGAGTACTGTAACCCATGCTAGGCGATGCCTGAAGTAGATATGTTTTGAGGAGCCTGATTTCCTCATGTGCTTTTTTTCTGAGATCTGCCTGTTCCTTTGGTCCTAAAGCCAAGCGTGTGTTGTGCCACTTCCATTTTTTCTTCCTCCTTTTATTCTTTCTGTCTTCTTCTTCCTGTTCCCCTTCTACCTAATTGTAACCAAGTGGAGACCTGTTACTCATACCACTGGCTGGCCATTAACCAAGCAGAATGTATCTCCTTGTTGATTTTTCTAGAAACTTTGCAGAGGCATAGTACAGGCAGTCCCTGAGTTACAAATGCGAGAGATTCTGTAGGTTTGTTCTCAAGTTGAATTTGTATGTAAGTTGGAACAGGTAAATTTACCCATTACCTGTATATCCTCCATTCTTAAGTGGGAGTCGTGCATCATCAGATGTTTGTAACTTGGGGACTCACAGGAATAGCCTTTGTTTGTAAGTGCAAATGGTATGTAAGCCAGATGTTTGTAACTTAGAAACTGTCTGTAATTGCATTGAAGCACTGTTGCATTGAAGCATTCATTGAGTGAACTTGATAATGGGAATCAACTTTATTCATGGGAAGTTTTGGAGCTTTTAGGGGAAATAATGCTTTTATTTTTATTGTATCATTATAAAAATTTTCCTTAGTGCATATATTAAGATTGCATATTAAAATAATGCTAATTTGAACCATATTATTTGGTATTAACAGCAGCAACAATGCATTAGTTCCCCCAACCAAACTATATATTGTCATTGTGGGCACTGATGCATTTACAAACAGATACTTGTGTTTCAATTTAGTGTTCACCAAATTGTTAGGTAATCTTAAATTAAGTAAATATAATTTTAGATAAATTTTGGACTATATGGATGCTTTTTAAATGAGACTTGAAAGGAAGGAGCGACTCTTTAATTGTGATATCTGTAGTGAAATTGTTGTAGATTTTTGTTTTATAGTTTAAAAAACCAAATTGTTGAGTTGTGATCAGCAGAATGTAAGTTAGATATTGACAAAAACTAACCATGCCAGAATGCAGTGGCTTGAAACAATTATTCTCATGGATCTGAGGTCAGCTAAGGTTGGTGTTACCTGGACTGGGCTAAACAGAGAGACTGGTTAGGCTGCATGTCTCTGATGTGTCTCCTGGGACTAGCAGACTAGCATCGGTATGCTCCCCTGTGATGAGAGAGGCGGAGAGAGCACATTTAGGGTCTTTAAAAGGCAAGGCTCACAACTGACAAACTGTCACAGCTGCCTCAACCTTGTCAAAATGCGTCTTATGACTGTATTGAAAGGTATGAGGTAGAGAAGTGTGCCACCACCACTGCCAGCTTTTATGGGAAAGGCTGCGAAAGAAGGGGAATAAGAGGGGACAGTGATGTAATCTAGACACAGAAACCACCTAGTTATTCATTGAACTGCTTCCTCTTCTTCCCTGAGCCCACAGCTTCACCGTATTTCTTTGCCTCTCCTGCAGTAATGTCTGGCTATGTGATTGCATTCTTGCCAAGGGAATGTGAGCAGAAATGACTTGGCCCATAAAAGTTTCTGATTGGATCTCAGTGTTATTTCCTTTATCTTTGGCTTGATGCAGACAAGCTAGGAAAACTCTTAAGCTACGTATTGAATGTATTCCAAAGCACAAGATGAAAGAGGCTGTGTCTAATCAGTAACTCCCATTTAGACTTTGAGAGGAAAATAAACTTTTATTGTGCTCTTGCCAGTCCTTATTCTGGGGCTTGTTATAGCAGCTAGACTTACCTCAAATGATGCCTGTGCTATATAGAGAGAGAAGCCCTAATAACTCCTGCAGGGTTCCTTAAGCACTTTGAGACACACATCCTAACCTTTGTCAGATTTAATTCCTTCAGAGCAGCTTCTCTATATTTTCCAAAATCAGGGAGGAGAAGCTTTGATTATCTCAAAGTTGGGGAGATATTCTTCCTGGTACCCATGGCAGAATAAAACACTATAGTGCAACAACAAGACTTCAGTGATCAAAGTAAGCCCGTGTGAACAGGTTAGGGATGCAATTGTCTTTCAATGTCAATTAAGAATTTTGTTGCTGGACGGTGCCTATGGCTCAAAGGAGTAGGATGCAGGCCCTATATACCAGAGGTGGCGGGTTCAAACCTGGCCCCGGCCAAAAACTGCAAGTTGTTGCTTAATTCCCACCTTGGATCCACTAGATTCTTGAGTGGGAACAGAGGAGGACAAAAAGCATTAGTAGAAGGATCAGGTGTGTGGTTTTTAATCAACCAATGTGAGCTGCGACCTGTGCCCTTGGCCAGGTCTGAACCACTCCAGGAGTCTTCCCTTTATAGTAAGTACCAAGTATGCTCTTGTTTAGAATGACAATGCCTGTCTTGTTTTAGAGTTTAGTTTCAGGCATGCAATCCATTACAAGTTTTAAAACATTATCCATTTGGGTATACCATCTTCAACAGTCATAAAACGGCTTTCTATTTTTTTATTTGGAACAATCTCGCCTCATAAAGAAGCATCCTGTCTTTATAAGCGATAATACCCTCCTACTCCATCCATCAAGTAAAAATCCCTCACTTCTAATGTTAGAAATGCTACTTGCCTCTAATTCACATTCTTCTTCATTCTTTTTTTAAATAACAAGTAGAAAGTATTCATTACATCAACAAACCTGAGGGCAAACATTTGGAAATCACCTCATTTTATGAGTTAGAGAAAATGTCTAATCATCTAATTTACTTAGATATTCACCAATGTCTCCTTGGCCCTCATGACATAAAGAAGAAAAGGGGATGAGTGTTGAAGATGAAAATAGCTTTAATGAGGGCAGAGTAGCGATAGGAATTTTGTCTCCAGATCAGAGAGGTTATATACACATATCATTTCCTTTCTGGCCTTCTCTCTTCAGAAATAACCTAATCCGGGTGGGTTGTTTATTGCAGCTAACAATAATGGGTAACATTTAGTGAATACTTACTGGGTCTCAGGCATTTGATCTACACTTGCTTATTTAACTCTCAAAAATATCCTGTGAGGTAGATGCTGGGATCCCCATTTTACAGATGAGGAAACTGAAGCATAGCTAGTAAGAGACTGAGCCATGGTTGAAACCCAGTCTATCTCTACAGGCTGAGCTCTTTCTCCCAAGCTATCTGCAAAGAGCTACATCATATGATTCTCAAGGCTGATAAATCTTTTGCTGCACAAGGAAGATGAGAATCACCACCAACTTTGTGGTGGTTGACTCGATGCTGTCAGCTGGGCAAGGATGGCCCCTTTTAAGCTCTCACCTTCTCTGTGTAATAAATGCTGATTATTAACAGTGGACATGAACATTCCAACTTCCTTACGTGACTCAGGCCCAGGAAAAGCTGGATTCTTATTATCCAACCACTTAATAGTCACACATGATGTTCACTATCAGGTGTTTACATAATATTTAGTATCAGGTGTTTTCAATCTCTTTTCCCAGACAACTGCACTAGTATTCAATGGGATCTCACTGTGGCTAGGCTGGTTGTTAAAATCATGACATGCACGAGGTAAATAGCCACAATCCCCGCTCTCGCATCCCAGATTCTCCCCTGAGGTTGTGTCTCATACAATCCAGCAACTTCTGAGTTACTATCTGCTACAGCAGAGGCTTCTTGAATCCTGCTTCTGCTCTGCAGCCAGGATCCATTCTCAAGATTTGGTGGGCATGTTGTGCCTCCTGTTGGGTGTTTTGGAATATCAGGCCCACTGCTGTGCATTCAGAGGCAGCAGACCACTGTAGAAAACATCCTGGATTGGGTGCCAAGAGCCCTATGTTCTAGACCCCATTCTCTGCAAAGAGGAGAACTTTATCATGTTACTTCTTTTTTTTTTTTTTTCTTTTGAGACCGAGTCTCACTCTGTTGCTTTGAATAGAGTGCAATGGCATCATAGTTCACAGCAACCTCAAACTCCTAGGCTCAGGCAATCCTCCTGCCTTAGCCTCCTGAGTAGCTGGGACTACAGGCACCTGCCACAACATCCAGGTAATTTTTCTATTTTTAGTACAGGCCTGTTGCTCAGGCTAGTCTCAAACTCCTGAGCTCAAGAGATCCACCACCTTGGCCTCACCTTGAACCTCATTATGCCTAGCTGATCATATCACAGAATGGAAAAAACCCCAATATCTTGACACTGGGCTAAGGGCAGGATTGTGTGAAAGAAAATGGTGGAAAAAATGGTGAGGGCTCTGCAGTTTGTTCACAAGAGGAATTAGGTGTTAGATATTTTTGTGAAGTGACTAATGTTTTGTATTTTAAGTTTTCATAGAGTTTATGATTTTTTAATTTAGTTTCTTTCTCTTTTTTTCTTCAAATTTTACTCTCAAGCGGTGCATTCATTTTTAAATATAATCAGAGTATATGGCAGAAAATTAAAAATATGGGGGTTAGAAATTAAAGGATACAACACTGATTCTGTTTGTTAATGTTGATTGAGAAACAATGTGAAAGTGAAAAAACAGGTTTAAAATTTATCTCAAAATGCACCTTCCATTCTCAAACTTACCAGCTTAATACTTATTTACTTTTAAATTTGGTTTTTTGGTTGCCTTTCCTGCAGCAGAGATCTTTATTGGTTTTATTTATAAGGTATTTTTATAAGGTTTTATTTATAAGGTATTTTTTTTAATTTTTATACATTTTTTTATTTTTATTGTTTTTTTATTATTAAATCATAGCTGTGTACATTAATGCAATCATGGGGCGCCATACACTGGTTTTATAGACCATTTGACATATTTTCATCACACTGGTTAACATAGCCTTCCTGGC
>CAUYPK010003878.1:0-18677 GCA_963574355.1 Loris lydekkerianus | reverse complement strand
ACTAAGTTTCACATGTACCCTTTTAAGATTTCCTATCCTTCAAAGAGACTTATTGAGCTACCCCATACATTCTGAAATAGTGAATCAACATTTTATTTAGTCGAAATTAAACAAAGAATTTGTAAAACAGCCAGGCTGCAGAGGGCAAGATGGGGCAGGGATTGGAGACAACTGTCCCGATCAATCAGAGTAGGCTTTACCCGATTTGAGGCGGGGGATTATCTGGAAAATTGCCTCAGCTGTTCATTTCATTTTCGGTGCTTTCTCAATGAACCATTGTTATAAACATTTTTTCAATATCTTCCAACCTGTCACTGAGATTGGGGATTTTGACAGTTCACAGACTCAGAAGTGTAGAAAGAATTCCATATTGTTTTTACAAAATGCATTAAGTCCACTGGATTAAACTAATTGGAGGGAGACAACGCCTCTCTCAAAGAAAACAGAACCGATTATGAAACCATTATTTACCAAATACTCATCGCGTGCCAGGTACCAGGGTAGCTCCTTTTGTAAGTGTTATCTCATTCAACCCTCAGAACCACTTTGTCAAGTCAGTTTAGTTACTTTAAAGTAGATAGGAGAGGAATTGAGACCTGGAGATGTTCAAACCTGCCCAGGAACGTAGCTAGTGAGCGTAAGAGCCGGGATGCGAAGGCCGGGCTCTTCCCATTGCATGTTGCTACTTTAATTTCCAGCCTTTTCATTCCAAAACATAGAAGAAATCTCAGGGAAAGAATGAGCTCTATTCCCCATTCCTCTTTTACATGGAGATCACGCAAGATGTAAAAAGTTCTTACTAGGGTTTAACGGTGCAAGAAGAGCAGAAGCCAGGGTCCTACTGATCACCGCTTGTGTACGATCTTATAGTCCCTCATTACCCTAAAGCCAGATGAGAGACACAGTCATACCAAGTTCCAGAGCAGGTCATTTGTCCATGGAGTCCTGGCATGGTCCTAACTGGCATAGGAATCAGAATGTCCTCAAGCAAATCCATTTCTCCATGTCTGATTTTGCCTTTCCAGAAAGAAGGGCCATGGAGTCATTTTCCAACGGGGAGAACTTCTCCAAAGAAAATGCCTAGTTTCGACAGGTTATTGCACAGGAGCGTGGTCCTCTGTGATTCTCTTCCACAGCTCCCTCTCCAGCCATTTGGCCAGGGCCCGTTTAATCTTCTCACCAGGGCTGCCTCTCCCTGGGTCCCCTTGGTGTGGGGTGGTGAAAGGGAAACTCAGTTAAAGTACAGTGGGTAATGGTTGCGGTCCACCTGTTCTTGGAGGATTCTTGAATGAGAGAAAGAAAGAGGAAGAAAGAGATCACCTTCAAACGTATCTCTCTCTTCAGGTGGTTTCGTAGGGAAAATAAGAGCTTTAATGCAGATCCGTGGGACAGGAGGACACACACCCAACTGGCAGTGCAGCAGGCGTTTCCTTTGGAGAGAAGAGTTGGAGCAGGACTTGGGGAGGGGAGGGGGGAAGACTTTAGGCTTATTGGCTTATTGAAAGACTGCATTTCTAAACAATAATATTTTTATGAAGGAGAATAAGAAGAGGAAAGGATGAGAAGGAGGAGGAAGGGTAACACTGCTTAATAATAAGAAGTGCAACTGTCATGAATGGTTAACCCTCTGATCCTGGGCTGTTTAGAAAAAAGTGGAATCCAACATTGCAGGCCCAGCACTAGGGCTCTCTAGGATTCGCCGCAGCATCCCTTTAGAAGGTTACATGACCTGTGCAAGAATATAGAGCTAGAATGAGAAATGACAGCCCATCCTAATGTTTGCACCTCAGCAGCCTCACTCAGAAAGGGGGGAATGAGAATAATTGACTTGTCTAGACACAGGAGGTAGTCATCCCACTCATGGAATAGAAAATTTATTTCTAAGGAAGGATACTGAGAGAGCTTTCATAGGCCCCACAGGAACAGGCCCATCCTTCTCCCCAGAAAGACAACTCAGCCAGTAGTGTCCCTCTTCCCTAAGACTGAACACTGAATAAAAATCTAGGACCCCTGCCTTCCTGCCATGATAGACCTGCAGGTGGTATATCCCCATCCCTGGGAGATTGCAACCCTGTGAGTACAAGATGTTTCAAACCTGGAAACGTCACCCCACAGGCTGTGGGATGTTCAGACGACCTGGCATCCAGGCAGAGGAGGTAGGCAAACTGCCAGCCCAAATACCTTTCCTGAGGCCCTGTGGAGGAGAAAACATCAGTGGGAGGGCAGGTCCCACTCAGATAAGCAGCATCAGAGCTGGAGGGGCTGGGCCAGATTCTGAATGATAACAAGAAAGTCTGCAGGTAGCCACCAGCCCAGGCAAAGATTCATTTGCCTGGAAACTCGGGGCCACGTAATTTACTCAAGTGGCAGGAGACTGTCATGCTGTGTGGGGGCAGCTGGCTAGTCTAGGTGGAGCTGTTCTTGCCCTGAGGGGAAGGTGGTACCTTGAGAGGTAAGATGGCACCCCTGATGCTGGTCCCTGCACTGTGTGGCTGGAGTGAGCACACTGGAGCCCAGTGCCACCAGGCAAAGATTTCTTATCTCCAGCTTCCTGAGGTTGCTTTTGGCCAGGACTCCCACGCCTCTCCCTGTCCTGGCATTCATCAGCTCAGTGAGAGTGACAGCCCCTGCTCCTGACTCAGACCCAGCCAAGCCTTCTAAAGAGGACATCAGCACCACTGTGTGTCACTCCTGTCTTGGCTTTATTTGCTGTGTGTATCTTGGGAATGTCATCTGACCCTGTTATATTTTGGAGTCCCCCAACCCCATCCAAGCTCTTGGTCTGTGAAGAGCAAAGGTAGACATCGAGATTCTGCCTCTCCTGACCATTGAAGAATGAGAAAACTGGCCCCTCAAGGATAGAAAACTAATTATTCAGAGCAAAAGTCTGGGCCAAGACTGCCAATTATCCCTCATCTCTACTATTCCCCTCTTAGAAACAGTTTTAGTATTAGTATTAGTATCAGTTTAGTATTTACAACCTAAGCAGAATGAAGATGATACTTATTAGCCTCCCTTATGGCCAATGGGATTTAGGGTAAGTGTTGTGGGTAAGTTCCAGAAAGCTCTTTTAAGGGAAGAAGCAAAACTTCCTTGTTTCTGTTGGTGCTCAAGCAGCCATCTTGAACCATGAGGCGTGGGAAGGTTGGCCTGAATGGTGGAGCTCAAGCAGCCATCTTGGACTATGAGGTAGGGATAAGTTCTGAGAAGAGTGGACTAGGCAGAAGGATCCTGGGTCCTTGATGACCTCTGGAACCTCCCTTACACCCCCACACTATCTCCTTCACACTTTTTCAAAGTGATGATAAAATAAATTTCCATCTTATTTAAAGTCAGTAATATTTTGAATTTTTGTCACTTGCAGCAAAACTAAAACTAATTTGTTACAAGTAGACACTATGTGGCAGGTTTAGAAGAAATAGCCAGCTCTGGAGACATGTTAGATCAGGATAGACTTCGGTTTGTGCCGAAGAACAGATCAAGTCACCTTGGAAGAAGTTTCTTGCCTGCAACTCAGGAATGGTTTCACGAACACTAAGAAAAGAGCTCCAAAAGGGATCTCTGTTTTTATTGATTGAAAAATACAAGAAATGCCTTTTGGAGGGAAAGTTGCTGCCCATGAGGAACAGCTTGGGTACCATTAACTCGCATGTGCCCCCACTCTCAGGATTGGGAAGGTGGGAAGGGGAGCCTTACAGCACATCATCAGCTTGGTGTGAAATTGCACCTTCTGGTGTGACAGGCAGAGATTTTAAGAAGTGAAAGGAGAGGGTGAGTGCAAATAGTCCAGATAATGAAATCACACATGAGCCATCGCATGATGGACATTGACTCATTTACTCTAATAAGGAGCTATTATGGCCAAGGCAAAGGAAGAGAAACAGATGATGAGACACGGACTGTGTCGCTGAGTAACCTATGAGGTGTAATAGTGGAAATAAGATGCAGGATAGCTGGGAACATGATATGAAGTGGTACATACATGGAGAAAGGCTTGAATTAGGTGTCAGCAGGTCTGCAGAGGGAGAAGAGGTCCCTACCAGAGTGTTTCAAGGAAGGTTTGGGGAGCAGGTGGCCTTTGTCTATGGTCTTGCAAGAAGGGAAAGATTCAGATATGCAAGAGTGGTGGAACAGAGAATGTTTTCTACAGGTTCCCTTCTTCTCGAAACCACTCCTAGGGGGTCCACTTCCTTGCAGCGTGATGACTAAACACTCTGTCTCAGCACTCTCTCAGGAAGATTGATATTAGCTATAGGCAATAGTGTACTCTGTAAGAAATACAGGTGGTGTGGGGAATATTTTTAGGTCTACAGGCTAAAGGATGAAGGGAAGACAAACACTCCATTTCTAAATTAGAATTATTAATAGATTTGAGCCATGGTACTGTAACATCTCAGCTCAGTTCTTTGAGCATGTCAGGGCTGAAGACTCAGAAGTTGATAGAGAATGCACTCCCAGCTCTGGCCATGCCCTGGCAGCAGGACTTAGAAGAAATCATAGGTAGGCGGTTGTAGGGGAGAGGAGGAGAGGGCTTAGATTGGCACACAGCTCTGTTATCTCATTTACAGGACCTCTGAAGAATGTCATGGTGCCGGAAGTGACATGAGAAACATCAAAAGCACACGGACGTGTATGGTGATGGTAAGAAACTGACAGTCTAGCTGTGGAGAATACTGTCATCTAACTGCCCTGGGATTTGTGTTGACGGCTAGAGGCATGGTTTTCTATACTTCCAGTTTTTCTCTCCTTTTCCTTTGAGGACAATGCAGTGTAAACCTACGACGGTTCACCACCACCATGACCAGAATGCACGTTTAAATATTCAGGTCCATACTCAGCTATAACCAGTCCTCCACGCCAGGGGAGCTGGAGTTCCTTCTTTGTCTTTAATTTATGAGTAAATTAGAGGCAGAGGGATGGGGTGGCAAGGAGGGCAGAAATGCTTTCGCCTCCCTTTGCAAGCACGACGAGAGAAAGCAAAAAAATAAAAACAAGACCACAATACGCGCAGTGCTTGTTGCTCCGTAGAAGAGCATGTGTGGGGCGGGGGCTGGGGGTTGAGGGAACATTTTTCTGTTCTTCTTTTAGACCTTCGCCTAGAAACAGGAAGTTTGTTTGGCCCACTTTACCTGCTCAGGCCTCTCGCTGTCTACCTTGAGGCACAATCTGCTGTTTGTAATATCACAGTCAGTTGCCGTGGAGACAGTGACGTGAGCACATCAGCCTTCTGGCTGTAGGAAGGGAACAGTCTGCTGAGATGAGGCCCCAGGTACAAATAAATACATTCCAAAGCAACAGGTGAGCTTCAGAGAAGCCAGCTCTCGGGTTTCTACCGAAATGTTTCTACCATTAAACAAACACTGGAGGAAACACAAACATCTGTCTAGAAGCAAAGCCTGGAGCTTATGAATTCCAGGGCTGGCTGTGGACCCTGCATCTGATTTCCTGTGTGGGCTGGACAATTGGCTCCATCTCTCTGTGTCTTAGGTGAACTGGCTCTCCTTCCTGACTCTTCCCCTCAACCCTGGCCTCATGGTGGGATTGGGAGGGTGGATGCAATTGGAAAGTAGAAGGAAGTGTCTCATTCCATGGTGGCACCAGACAGAAGTGGGCAGGGGAGATATTTACCCTGCCAGGCCTCATAAAATTATCTCTACCAGCAAACCACTGCCATGTGTTAACTCCTTCCCTTCTCCAGTCACATCAATACACTAATGCAGGAGAAAGTTCAGGTGACATGGTGTCTTAGTACAATTGATGTTTTAAGGGCAAATTCAGCCATTGTTGGAGAATTGGGCAAGTGAAATAGTTCATTGAGCCTATGCATTGGTTTCACTGTGTTTCCATGTGCCCCTCAATAGCTAGGTTTAGCAAATGTATAACAGGACATACTTCGTTAGCTTACTGAGAACCGGCATTTATGTGGGGACTCCCCAAATCACTGATGACCTATCCTAAATTTCCAACCCTCTTCTTGGTGCACTCAGGTTGATATACCAACATTAATATTATGGTTTATATGAAAATAAAATATGTACTTAACCTATGCTCACTCTTAATCTATTATTAAGCACTAGCGTTGCTTTGTTCATAATAGAAGTTCAATAGTTACTTAATGACTCAATGAACTAGTGTTAGCATTCAAAAACTGGTTGTAGCACTGGGTATGTAGGCACGTGCCTAGGAACACAGATGGGTATTCAATCCTAGCATTTTAGAACTAGAAGGGACTTTAGATCATTGTTTAGCACCTTCATCTACATAAGGTGAACCTGAAGCTTGGGGAGAAGTGACCTTCCCCAAGTCCCATTATTTTCTCTCTCAATTCCTTCTGCACTCATCTCCCCCACCTTCATACCCATCTTCCCTCCTCGTGCTCCAGTGGAGCTAGGCCAAGAAACATTTCTGAAATCACGGGGAGCTCATACAGTTGCCCCAGCCTGTGCACAGGCAGCTGTGTGCTGCCCTCCCCTGGGAACTGGCTCCAATGTGTCTTTTATAAGGATCTGGAGCCCACAGTGGCAGGCTGGTCCCTCCCCCTCCCTACCATTGCCCACCCCTAGAAAGAAAACTGGGTCTATGTGGAGTCAGACATCCCATGTTTGAGTTCAATGATATACCAGCTGCAAAACCTTGGCCAAATCACTTCAGTTTTCTGGGCCTCCATTTCATCATCTGTAAAAGAACATTATCTATAATAATGCCTGCCTTGTTGCTGTCCCAGGTTGTTAGGGATCAAGGGAGATAAGACGACTACAAAAATGCTTAGCTATGGAATCTGATACATCAAGATGTAACAATATGATAATAATTATTATTTCCAGTAATTTCTTACCCTGGAGTAGTGAGATAACCCAGCCAGCTCTATCTCGTGTTTGTGAGACATCTTTGGGACATTGATTTGCACCAACCACACATCTGCATGTACATTGGCTACTCCTCTCCTTCTGGCTCTTCCAGGTCACTGATAAGCTTATGCTTCTGCAGTAACCCCAGAGGCTCCCAAGAATGACTGTGGGTGAAGCTAATCCAACACCAGGAGAGGAGGGGTGCTCTTCATTACTGGGGGCAGGACAGCCATAGATGAAACATACTGTGTACTCTCCATGCAGTGTTTTGCAGATTCAGTGTATGTAAAGTTGTAGTTACTTGAAATGCTTGAGTAAAATGAACCCAAAGTGCCAACAGAACCGGAGTCTGTACCTCTGGAAAGCAACACCAATGACTTCTTCCTTTTCTATTCTTTCTTTCAGCTCTGTAACAGCACAAGCTCAGAGCTAGTGAGCAAGCTTCTCTCTCCAGTGCTTGGAAGTGCTTTGGTGTACTGATGGGACTTCCACTGCCAGGGTGACACATCAGAACTGAACCATGTCTACTTCCACAAGTGCCTTATACTCATTTATTAGAAATAGAAAGGATGGAACCAGAACTGGTTGTGATGGAGTGAGTTGCATAACCATGAGGAGGTCACCTACCTTATGTTTGACTCATTTCCTCTTCAAAATGGAGAGGCCTTTGCCGCACAAACCAGTCTGAGGTTGTAGGGAGGCACTGAGCATGGAAGGACTTGTAGGTAGTCACGCAAATGCAAAGGGTAACTGTTACCTGGACATTGCATTAATCCTCCCTTTCCTTTCTGATGTGGCCTTCATGCTGTCATTATGCTCCGTACTACGCTCTTCCCGTGAGGACTCATCTGATTTTATTTACATAGACTGGACTTTCTGAGATGCACGTTGTCTCAGTGGATCACCATATGCATTCTGCAAGACTCCATATGGCTTGTCAATTTGTTGATATGTATATAAGCATTGTCCAGTGTGGAGGGGCGAATTGGTGAATCCAGTCCTCCTGTTTAGTGGATGAAATAATTGGAGTCCAGGAAAACTCAGGGGTGAAGGACTTCTGAAGGTCTATGGAACACTAGTTTATTACTCCAGAGTACAAGGTCTTATTTCTCAGAGTTTTGGAGAACGGAAACAACATCATCTGGTGCTGATTTGAAGGCAGTAGGTTGGGTCCAAGGGGCCCCGGGGGGATGAAAAATCCTCCATGGCAAGACCCATTGTGGGTTAATATCAGTCCAACTTGTTTCTCTTCTCCTGCACTGAGTGCAGGAGGGCTCGACAGATGCTTCTTTGTAACCTTAAATATTTTAGCAGCCTGAAATCGTGGCCCAGTGCTTGCCCTGCCTGCTCCTTCCATTAGGAAAGGACCCCAGATCTTACTGAGGCCGCCCCTCATTCCTGTGATTAGATATGGCCAGGTCAGGAGACCAAGGGGTCAGAGGCCCTGAGAGGGAAGAGGGAAGGGGGCTGTATCTTCTTTTCCCAGCAAACAATCCCTTCAGTTTCTGAATGCTGTTAAGAAGGTACTATTGTAGAATTCAAGTTCATTCCAACAAGCAGTGGGTTTGCCAAGTCAGTCAAGGGGGCTTTGTGGTCATGGACTATGAGCTCAACTGTCCACCATGGAAGTGCATGTGTTGACCAAAGCAGGTCATTCTGCCCTGTTAGAAACAGTAGGACAAAGCTAACTTTGGAGAGAAAAAATAAGTATGTGGGTGTGTGAGTGTATGTGTGTGCAGCCTTTTATTAACTGATAATAAATTAATCTTTTGGATTTGTTTATCAAACAAACTTTCTCTTCTCCACCCATTTTTATTAATTGATAAATGCACTACTGCCCTCTACTGGCAACCACAGCATCCTTTCCAGTGTTGGAAACTGCCTGGGGGTCTCATTGCTTCAAGGACAAACATTTGAATACTTACCACAAATGCTTTTTAAAACAACTTGCAAGTAAGTATATTCCATAGGTTTTAGACAATTGGATAAATTTCCATGTCAATATATTTTTAAAACTCTCTCATTCTTTTGTGCAGCTTTTAATCTTCCATTGGGTGTTAATATCCTGCTTTAGTTAACCAGCCTCCTGTTGTAAACAAAATAGGTTTGTTTTACAATAAGTACTCTTTTTTTTTTTTTTTTAATTTTGTAGAGACTGAGTCTCACTTCATTGCCCTTGGTAGAGTGCCATGGTGTGATGTCACAGCTCACAGCAACCTCTAACTCCTGGGCTTATCAGCCTCCCAAGGAGCTGGGACTACAGGCACCCACCACAACGCCTGGCTATTTTTTTGTTGTAATTTGGCCAGAGCGGGGTTTGAACCTACCACCCTAGGTATATGGAGCCGGTGCCAATACCCACTGAGCTGCAGGTGCCGCCCACAATAAGTACTCTTGAGCTCATGTCATTAAAATATTTTTGCTTCCTTTTCCCCCGGCCTTATTCACCTTCTGATACTGTTTTCTATAGTGTTATTGAGCCATTGGAGGTTTACCTGCTATATACCACAACCATTCGTGGGGACTCCCTCTTGAGGTCAACTGCACACTAAAAAGCTTTGTGAATGTCTTCTGGACAACAGAATGTAGGATGGAGCACTTTTATGGCAATGGGCTGGGTCCTGAACTTCAGAACAAGATCTGTTCAGACTCTGGCTGTGGGCATGAGAGGACAGACTTCACCACAGAACTTCTCTGAAAGGAAGATGGATCAAGACAATGACCCCTGGTGTTGAGCTAGAAATCACCTGCAGGTAAGTGAAGCTGTACCTTCAATGGGCACGCAAGCCCAAGCAGTGAGGGACCAGAGGAAATGAGGACTAAATGAGACAGCTTCAGGCAGTAGGCTTCCAAGAAATGTAACAGACTGTTCCTTTCCATAGCTTTGCAAGGCCTTCTAGCTCTGTCCTTATCCTTTCTGTCTGATTTCAAGAAAGCTGGCTGGTTCCAAGGACAAGGAAGTTGTGTTGTTTGTCTGCAGACTATGGGGCAAGACTGACTTTTTAAAGAAATGTGATGCCCTGTGGACTCAGCTTGCACCTGTGCATTTTTGCTGTAAGAATTCCCAGCCTATCACCTGGACAAGACCTAAGCAAGATGATCAAAGAAGCAATGACCCCCACTGATATGGGTCCATATCCATGATCACAAGAGACAGTGTTTCAATTTATCTATTTCTGTGTAGGAAACCACCCCAAAATGTAGTGGCTTAAAACAATAATAATTTATTATTTTTCATGACTCTATAGGTCAGGAATCTTGGCAGGAGTCAGCTGGGCAGTTCCTCTGACCATGAGCTGTTATCTGGGGTCATTCACTTGCCACATTCTGCTGCTAACTGGGCTGGGCTGGAAAGTCCAAGATTTTAGTCATGTGTCTGATGCCTTGATGTTCCTCCACGTGGCCTCTCCAGGTGATTTCCCTGGGCCTCCTCATACCATTGTGAGGGTAAACTGGCTGGACTTCTTACATTCCAGCTGGCTTCCAAGAGAGCAGAGGCAGAAGCCACCAGTTCTCTAAAGACCTAGGCTTGGAAGTCCAAAAAGTTTACTTTTTGCCAAATTCTGTGGGTCATAGCGAGTCGCAGGCCAGCTGAGAATCAAGAGAGGGGAAAGAGACTCTGTCTCCTCATCTTGATCTTGTATGCAAGAACAAGGGAGGTGAAGAACTATTGGGGTGCTGGCTTTAGAAACCCACTATCACAAACAGTGAACTGAGAACTATGGGTAGAAGATGCCTGTAGAATTGGAAACATTTTGAACAAGCCCTATGGACTGTCAGTGTCTCTATAATTGTGGTTTGATTTGCATACTAGTGACTGAAGTGTTCAAAAAGCTATTTTTCTCCATCAGAAAACCACCCCTTTCATTGACTGTGCAAAGGCCTCGAGCATTCTTGCTGCTAGGTGGAACAAGAGAGGGAGGGGGCCTTGTGAGAAGGAGCTGGGGCTGGCTTTGGAAATATGGGTGGAACTGAGGCGGAAGTGGAGGTATGTTCTTTCAGCAGCACACCAACTTGCCTCCTTCCATACCAAGTGCAGAAGTTGTAGTTGAGGTGTCATTCTCCTTTTCCTCTTCCATGGTTGACATTCCTATTAGTTCCTACACTCTCCACTAGTGAACCCAGACTTGGACTTGGAATTCTCATTAACACAAAACCTAGGCACACAATGGAAATGGATCTGAACTGGCCCATGACATGAAACCTACTTACTAATACAGGCTAACCACTCTAAAAAAAGTCAAAGAAACACTGAAAGTCCCATGCTAAGAGAGAAAGTTGGTAGCCACACCTGTGCCTGGGAGAGCCTGGGCATGCTCACTTTGTTCTGGGTTTGCACTCAGAGCAAGAGAGAACATAGGAGAGAGGGAGAGAGAATGGCGCCCTCCTGACAGGCACTTTCCCAGCTACCACAAGGAGAACAAACCTTTGTGGTTTGTTGGAAATCATGCTCAGGTGTCCTTGTGGACCCACCAGGCAGAGGAGTGAAGGGCCCTGAACAGGAAAGCATGAGACCTTTGTTCTATTTCAAGCTTTGCTTTAACTGTTAAAAGAACCGGCATTTATCCACAAGAAGCTGGTGAGATGATTGGACACTTTGAAGTGATGTGAGGGCCCAAGTGTAAAGAAACAGAGCTTATTCCAATGACCTTTTGACCTTTTTCCAAGCTCTGAAATGCTATGGTCATGAAACTACATGAATTTTGGGGGTCTTTCCTATATCAAGACATCAATGACTTTCCAAAACAGATGAAGGAAACGTGATTGCTAAACCCTTCTGTTTCAGACACAGTTACCCCAAGACAGAGAAGAAAGAAAACTGGACCAAACTTGTCTTTGTGTGGTAGCTAAGGAGACAGAATAGGAGTCAAAGACCTCCGGGTGAGCAAGATGGCTTTGAGTTTTGGGTTTTCTTGTGTGTTTTCTTGTTTGTTAATTTATATTTTATGGACAAGAGTTAGGAGGAATGTTGGGAGACGTCTGGCTTTGCAGCCCTCTGCCCAGGGGTCCAGGTGTTCATGCTCTGGCTATGGGTTTGCATCACCAACAGCAGCTAAAAGGTGACTCTCCTTGCCAAAAACACCCTGGGCTTCAGGAATGCCCATTAAAATCCATTTCCATCCCCTGTCTCCTTCCTCTCATCACCTCCCCCCACTTTTAGACTTGTGCCTTGGTTATTGCATCTGCCAGAGAGGAGTAGACATTGTCAATATCTCGGCAATGACAAATTCCACATCATCCTCCCTAGTCCCTATCCCCCCCAGTTGCCTGATTAGGGTTTTGAAAGAAATCTCAAAATCCTCAAAGATGTTAATCAGAATCTCCAAATCCCTGAAAAAGTGAGTTGATTTGGACTCTTGAAAAAATCCAGATGGGGTGGAATCCTGCTGAAGGACCCAGATTGTGCAAGAGGGAGAGAGAAAAAGAGAAAGATGAGGAAAGGAGACAAAAGAGATATCAAGAGAGAGCTGTTCAGAACCCAGAGACTTGAAAGACAGGCTTCTCTCTCCTCTGCAGCTCAGGCCACCGCTGAGAGGTCAACGGTAAAGGAGCCCAGCGAAGGGGCCAAGGCGGCCTCTGCTTTCCCTGAGAACACAGCGGAGGCCCAGTCGGGTGGGAAGACAACAGGGCCCAGCTGTGGGGGTGCCTCACAGGGCTGTGACATTGATGCTGTCTCCAAGGCCTGCTGGGGCAGGGACAGGCATCCGGACACGGTCTCCTCAGCAGGGCCTCGGCAGCCTGGCCCCACAGCAGCCTGGGCCCCAGCCCCAGCCGAGTAGCCCTGCTCCGAATTTCACACCATGTCTAATCCAATCACTGGCAGATTGCAGACTCTCTGCCTACCTCCCAGATTGAGAATTCTTGGCCGGCTTGAGCGATAGGCCCCTTCCCAGCCCAGCCGGCTGTCCTGCTCATCCATCTAAACCATTCTCCAAGTCTCCCCCTGCCCCCACCACCCCTTCTGGGCCCACCGAGTTAATCCTGTTTGCCTGGTCTGTCAATTTAAACAGCTTTAAATATGCCTCACCAGGTCTGGGTGGCAGAACCCCGATGCTTAAAAACAGAGGCCTTGCATCAAAGGGGGTTGGGGTAATGAGGGCCACAAGGGTGTCATTCAAAGACACAAAAAAAGCCCCTTGTTAAAAAACAAAAAAAGCTATCCAAAGCAATCACACACACGAAGAAAAAGCATCACTACCCAACCAAATGAAGTGTCCTGTATGAAGTTCAAAAACAGCTCTAAAGTGGAGCTATGTTGGTGGTGCCGTAGGCATGTCCATAGCCAAGGGTATAGAAAGGGCTTCTCCTCGTGGTCAGAGTCTCTGACTGATCCATCCATCTGGGGGCGCACTCCCACTCTCCTTCAAAGTCAAAAGGGTTGGGCCGGATGGATGGCAGGGATCATTCTGTAGCTAAGACCCAGAGAGGGTTCAGGGAATAATGTGTCACGTAAGAACAGATGCAGACATTCGGCACACAGTGCTTCCCTGGACTGAACTCTGGCCCCAAAGTTTATGCTGAGTAGTGGAGAATAGGCCCAGCAAAGGCTCACTGGGGTGGGAAGACAACAGGGCTCAGCTGTAGGAGTGTCTCTGAGGGCTGTGACATTGATGCTGTCTCCTAGGCCTGCTGGGGCAAGGACAGCACTTGCCCAGTGCTCCACAAACTTTAATGTACAAATGAATCATTGGAAGATCATGATAAAAACGTAGAATATAACTCAGTGGATCTGGGGTGGGAACTGGGATCCTGCTATTCTGCTGAGCTCCCGGAAGAACCTGGGTCCATGGACCACAATTCAAGTAGCAGGGACTTAGATCCAAGTGCCCTCTGCTTGGGTCTCCGTTGCCTTGGCTTCCATTTCCATTCCTCCCTCCCACAGCTCACTGCCTTTTCTGTTCCCTTCTCATAAGGCATAAGACAAGTGGAACTTGTGTTAAAAGCATGCTGCATCTAGACCATGGAGCAGCCAATCCCTGGAAGAAGTAGGAGTGAATGGAGCTGCTTCTGGGAAAGGCAGACAGCCAAAGGTCTCCTTGTAGAGGAGAAAGTGAAAACTCAGCGAAAGCCACCGAAATGGATGAAATGACCCTTAAGCGGACCCTCCCAACCCAAGATTCTATTACTAAATCATGTCCTGGGCTTTGATGAGGGAAAGTCATTTGTCTTGCTTCCATCTGGACAGGGAGTGACTCGGGGTGCAGGATAGCTACTTGTATCTGCAGAGGACTTTGGTTAGCAGCAAAGCAGTGGGTCTTTGGAAATATAGGACAGAAAGGCTATTTGCACTGGTTTTCTGAGTTTTGTTTTGACTTAGAAAGAGGGGCAGTCCCACTGTTCCACAATTGCTAGAAAACAGAGACTTCTGACCACAGTGGCATTTAGCTGGCCTTTTACCATACTCGCTTCTCATATACTTTTCCCAAATTTCACCCAACCTTCCACATCATTTCCAGAAAAAGGGCAAGGCTCGCCCAGCCCAATCTGATTGCACATTCTCTGTGCTTGGAGTACTCACTGAAGAAGGTGAAAAGCAGGGTTTTGACATGAATGGAAGGGGCTACAGGTACAACTTGCAATGCTAGGGGAAAACACAGGACAGTTTCTAGGAAGAGCCAGGTAGCCAGTGCTCTAGGAAGACAGAAGCAAGCATCATTAGGACAGCATGTGGGGGAGGTGACCCCGACCACAGCTTGGTTCATGGCAGTAGCCACAGTGGAGCATCTGTGGCTGAGTGGAGGTGGACAGCTGTGAGGGAGGTTTGAGCGGAAGAGATGGGGAGGCTGGTGTGAGTGTACACTTTATCAAAGGTAGAGTCCAAACTGAAACCACATAAAAGAGGAAGCAGATGAGAAGTAGAGCGCAGAGGACTCAGTTAAGATCTTTACCTCTTTACCTGAAGCTTTACCTCAACCACAAACAACCAAGAGGGCCAAGAGTGCAAAATTTAAGGAGCTGTTTGCTGTCAGAGCCATGCCAGCATGGCCCTCACCTTCTGAAGTTCTGAGTTGGTTGTCCAGAGAAAAGAGGCAATTTTTGATCCAGAGGGAAACTGAGTGCTCATGTTCTCTCTCTCAAGGTTTACTGACTACCTACTGTTTTCAAACACTGTGTCTGAGTTCATAAGAAGGCTGTAAATAATGTTCCCTGTCCTTGGAAAAAACAGCTACAGAAAAGATAGTTTTGACAAATGGGATGCTAAGCTAGGTGGTGAATAGGTTTATGCATATTCTTCAAACTTTGTATATCTCACATACTTTATAATAAAAACAAAATGAATTAAAGTACAGGAATGAGGATATTCCAGGGAAATATGAGAAAAGCAAGGATAGTTTTTTTTTATAGACCCTGGGAAAGAAATGATCAGCACTGTTGTGTCATTAATCAAGGGTGGTCCGGCATCACTGAAAGCAAAGGCCACCCTGATTCAGAGACTGACAGGTTTGGGTACCTGCCCTTTGCAATTACTTTCTTTTAAACTTCATTTTTTTATTTTTATATGTCATATTTAAGAAATCTTTGCTAAGCACAAGATTACTAATATTTTCCTCTGTGTTTTCTAGAAGTTTTATGATTTTAGCTGTTATATTTCAAGTTAATTTTGCATACCATGTAAAGTAAGGGTTAAGACTCATTTTTTTTTTTTTTTAACGTATGGCTAATCCAAGTTACCAGAACCATTATTGAAAATTTACCTTACCCATTAAATTGCCTTGATATTTTTGTCAAAAATCAATTGACTATCAATAAATGAGTCTATTTCTGGATTTCTAATTAAATTCCATAATGGTCAGAGAATATGCTTGGTATAATCAAAATCCTTCTCAACTTATGAAGACATTTTATGGCACAGAATATGGCCTGTCTTAGCATGTGCTTTGAATGTACTTGAAAAGAATGTGTATTCTGTCATTGTTGATTGGAGTGTTTTATAAATGCCAAGTATGTCAAGTTGGTCGACAGACTTTTTCAATTCTTCTATATCTTTACTCATTGTTTGTCTCCTTATCCTGTCAGTTAATTGAGAGAGGAATTTTTGTAATCCTAGACTCTAATTTGTGAATTTCTTTATTTATCCCTTCAGTTTAATCAATTTTTGCTTCATAAATTATGAAGCTTTGCTTGAGGTGTATTCATAAATGTTAAGGACTGTTAAGTCCTCTTGAGGAATTTGCGTCATTGTTATTTTTAAACATCCTGAAAAAAAATATATATATTTTTTGAGACAGAGTCTCATTATGTCACCCTGGGTAGAGTACTGTGATGTCACAGCTCACAGCAACCTCAACCTCTTGAGCTTAAGCAATTCTCTTGCCCCAGAATAGCTGGGACTACAGGCACCTGCCACAACGCTGGACTATTTTTTTGTTGTTGTTATAGTTGTCACTGTTGTTTGGCAGGCCCAGGCTAAATTTGAACCCGCTAGCTCTTGTGTATGTGCCTGGTACCCTAGCCACTGAGCTACAGGTGCCAAGGCCCTGAAAATATTTTTGCTCTGAAAACTACTTGATATAATAATACAGCTGTTCCAGCTTGCTTGCTTGCTTGCTCCTTCCTTCCTTCCTTCCTTCCTTCCTTCCTTCCTTCCTTCCATTCTTTTTCTTGAGACAGAGTCTCACTATGTTACCATCGGTAGAGTGCTGTAATGTCATAGCTCACAGCAACCTCAAATACCTGGGCCCACGTGATTCTCTTGCCTCAGCCTCCCAAGTAGCTGGGACTACAGGTGCCCACCACAACACCTGGCTATTTTTGTTGTTGTTGTTGTTGTCATTGTTGTTTGGCAGGCTCTGGGCTAGGTTCAAACCCACTAGCTCCAGTGTATGTGGCTGGCACTCTAGCCACTGAGCTATAGGCACTGAGCCTGCTCCAGCTTTCTTTTAATTAGTTATATAAGTATATTTATGAGGTCAGACAGTCAAGTTGATGAACTCATCCTAGAAAAAATGCTGTATACCTCATTGCTGCATATCACTATAGTCCCCTTCAAGGCACTCCCTTTGGGAAGTTATGCGCCAACGTCAATGCCTAGTTTACCCTACAAAGCAGTTTTGGAACTCTTTTTCTGGAATGGCCATCAGAGCTATTGTAGTATGAGGTCTGACATTAAGTATATGAAATCGTTCTAAAAAAACTGCTACATACCTCATTGTTGAATATCACTGTGGTTACCTTTGAAGTACTTGTCTTAGCAAAGACATTTTAGATTTAAACTCAACCATTCAACATCTGGACTTAACACACATTTACAGAACATTTCATCCCAACAAAACTGAATACACATTCTTCTCAGCAGCCCACAGAACATACTCCAAAATCGACCACATCCTAGGCCACAAATATAACCTCAGCAAATTTAAAAAAATAGAAATTATTCCTTGCATCTTCTCAGACCATCATGGAATAAAAGTTGAACTCAATAACATCAGGAATCTGCATACCCATACAAAAACATGGAAGCTAAACAACCTTATGTTGAAGGATAGATGGGTTATAGACGAGATTAAGAAGGAAATCATCAAATATTTGGAACAAAACAACAATGAAGACAAAAATTATCAGAACCTCTGGGATACCGCAAAGGCAGTCCCAAGATGGAAATTTATAGCACTGCAAGCCTTCCTCAAGAAAATGGAAAAAGAGGAAGTTAATAACTTAATGGAACATCTCAAGCAACTGGAGAAAGAAGAAAATTCCAACTCCAAACCCAGCAGAAGAAAAGAAATAATCAAAATCAGAGCAGAATTAAATGAAATTGAAAACAAAAGAATTATACAAAAGATCAATAAATCCAAAAGTTGTTTTTTTGAAAAGATAAATTAAATAGATAAACCTTTGGCCAACCTAACCAGGAAAAAAAGAGTAAAATTCCTAATTTCATCAATCAGAAATGGTAATGATGAAATAACAGCAGACCCCTCAGAAATTCAAAAAAATCCTTAACAAATACTATAAGAAACACTACTCTCAGAAATATGAAAATCTGAAAGAAATTGACCAATACCTAAAAGTATGCCACCTACCAAGACATAGCCAGAACAAAGTGGAAATGTTGAACAGGCCTATATCAAGTTCTGAAATAGCATCAACTATGCAAAAATCTCCCTAAAAAGAAAAGCCCAGGACCAGATGGCTTTACGCCAGAATTCTACCAAACCTTTAAAGAACAACTAGTACCTATATTACTAAACCTCTTCCAAAATACAGAAAAAGAAGGAATATTACCCAACACATTCTATGAAGCAAACATCACCTTGATCCCCAAATCAAGGAAAGGCCCAACAAGAAAAGAAAATTATAGACCAATATCACTAATAAATATTGATACAAAAATACTCAATAAGATCCTAGTGAACAGAATCCAACAACACATCAAAAAAATTATACACCATGACCAAGTGGGATTTATCCCAGGCTCGCAAGGCTGGTTCAATATACGTAAATCTATAAATGTAACTCAGCACATAAACAAACTAAAAAATAAAGACCATATGATTCTCTCAATTGACGCAGAAATAGCTTTGGATAATATCCAGTGTCCCTTCATGATCAGAACACTTAAAATTAGTATAGAAGGAACATTTCTTAAACTAATAGAGGCCATCTACAGCAAACCCACAGCCAATATTGTACTAAATGTAGTTAAATTGAAATCATTTCCCACTCATATCAGGAACCAGGCAAGGTTGCCCATTGTCTCCATTGCTCTTTAACATTGTAATGGAAGAAGCCAATGAGTCTGGGGTAACTTTCCCTGCCCCTTTCTTCCTCTTTCCCTTGTTTCCTCCCTCCCTCCCTCCATTCCTTTCTTCCAATATGTGACTGTTC
>CAUYPK010003877.1:0-33886 GCA_963574355.1 Loris lydekkerianus | reverse complement strand
AAGCTAAACAAATGGGTTAAACTTGGTTTTTCCCGGGTTGGGTTTTAAAATTTGGTCACCCCCAAGCCCCCCCCCCCCCCCCAGGGAAGCTGTGCACCGATGCCAGGGCCCAGTCCACCCTTCAAACCAATTTTGGAATTCTTTGCCTGGAATGGTCATCAGAGGTATTGATGCATAAGGTTGGACAAGAAAGTTTGCAAAGTCATTCTAGAAAAATTTCTTAGAAGGGTGGACTAGGTGCTGAAGTCACTACACAACTTTCCAAGGGAAGTGCTTCCAAGGTGACCATAGCAATAGCCTAGCACTTTTTCTAGGATGAGTTCATGAACTTAATTGTCTGCCCTCGTATATTAAAGGATAGTCAGTGTTTCTCCACTCTGCATGCCCCAGCAAAATCTGCCATCTTATAAAATCCCACAGCTGTAACTTCTCTTAGCCATGCCAGTAACTATGAGTTATTTCTCTGTCTCTGGGCAGGTTTTGTGAAACAGCCCCAGGTTCCAGAAGCAGAGAGAATGAGCAAATTTCTGTTCTGTCACTACTATCTGCAGTGCTACACAAGCTGCTTTGCCCTTTTAAGGCCCAGTTTCATTATTTGGAAAATGCAAATAATATTTCGTATCATTAAGAATGGTTTTTCAAGACTAGCTTGGATCAAGAAAATAAGGGACTTGGGACTTGCAAGATGTTCATTACATGGTGGATGGTGCAATTATCATTAGTTTTATTATTTTATCTAATGTTAGAAGTACTCCATGCACTGGTGTTAGTTTCAAAGGGAACATAAGGTGTGAAGAGCTGGCCTTGGTCCCAAGTCACAAGGATGCATCTTGCAGGTATGATAGCTCTGCTGTAGTGACACAGATTTTGTCCCCAAAACTAGTATGTGCTGATAACAGTCTACATATGTTCCAAAGTAAATCTTCTAATGCTATTACATGCCTAGTCAAAAGGAAAGAAAGCAGTGACTATTATTACAAGCAAAAATTATTTTCTCTTTCAAAAAGAATGCCATGTTCCTCACCCAGCCTCTGAAAAAGTTGCCATGTGAAATTATTTCACATTCTTTTCAGCCCACTCAAAGCACATAAGGGCTTACGGAAACATGGGTCTTGTAAATATGCCTGAATGTCAGGATTTTGGCTGTACCAGTGGAACTAGGAAGGACTCCAGTTGTATCTTTTTGTCCTCTTCCTGATTTATGAGCCAGAATCCTGGTATTTGATGCACATGTGAGAAAATACAACGTTTCTTTTCCATCTATTGTAATTTTTGCAAAGCCAACAATCATCTAGTTCTCACCCTTAATAATTAATGGACAAAAAGAATTCCAAAATTAAAAATGTGTTGTCAGACAGTGAAAACAGTGAAAAGAAGAAAGGACAATGCAATATATATATAAAATGTTTTATATGTGGACAATGAAATATATATATAATGTTTTATATATAATTTTATATATTATATAACAATACTATATAAACAACATTATAATGTTTTCTTTATTCAAAGCCAAGACTAAACTGTCTACTCAGAATGTTATATGACCTAGAGTTTGTACAAATTAACTATAAAACTAAATGTCATGACATATAAGATCAAACAAAAAACCATGATATAACGAATCTGAAAAACACAGCAGCAATTAGTTTATTACTACATATTGTATGATATTTTCATGAAATTTATTTTTAAAATAACTTCAAACTTAGAGAAAGTTAGTAAAGCCAGTATAAAAAATTTCTATATCTCCATATCTCCTTCATACAGATTTCTCAATTATTAATACTGGATCCCCACTGTAAATAGATAGACAGACACATACACACTCTCATTTTCTCACTAAAAGTCTTTCTGGATGGTGTCAAAGCAGGGTGCAGACCTAAGGCCCCATCACCATTAAGGTTCTCCCCTGTATTTCCCCAAAGCAAGGACACTTACCCCTCAACTACCTTGCTACTTATGAGGCAGGAAACTGACATCAGTACAATGCCATCATCTTATTAGAATTTGTCAATTGTCTCAGCAATGTCCCTTTTTGCATCTGAACCAGAATCTAAACCAACGTCAGTGTATTAAAACCTGCCATGGAGTTCAATGATCTGTGGAAGAAGATTTCCTATTGCAGTGACTGTTTCTCACAATTGCTTATTTTTTACAATATGCTTTTTAAACTTCTTTGCCACTGGATTTGGTCCCCTCCCATCCTGCTACTGCCGATCAGTAAAAGTAGGCGCTTCTATGTCACTTGGAAGCAACTTATCAAAACACAGAAAAGAAGAAAAATGTGTTTTTGAAAGGATTGAGATTATAAATTTGCTTTTACTGCTTGAATTCATAAATTCATTAATAAAACTTTTTATATTCGTATTATATCCTGGTTTCTGAAGAAAAAAATCTTTAAATGTATATTTAAAGTTACGCTCTCAGTCTCAACTGGATGAAATTACATATGTATGCGTAAATAGTGTCATATACAATATGAATTTTGAAGATTACTTACTACATTAACAAATAAGTTAATTATCACTAAAAATTATTTACTGGAAATTTTAAAGCATTTATGAAGGAGAAGATCATTAACATGTATGTGAGAAAGACTGGGTACGTTGGGGTTTTTCAATCCACTACTTACAGTTTGGCTAGTAATCAGCATCTTGAAAACCTTTAGTAACAAGTTATTTTTTAATATTTATTTTTATAATGAAATATAAACTTTTCTGTAGAAAAACATAGGCTCCACTATCTAGCAGAGATCTCAATGCTTTCTCATCAGTAACAAAGTATAACATATAAATGTGGCAAAGTCACTTAAGCCTGGATGCAATTCGAGACAAGTTGAAGGGCAGGAGGTTAAGCCATGGCTATATTTATCAATATGCTTTTAAACCAATGAGTAGATCAAGTAACATACAGAGTGAATGGGAATTAAATGTAATTAAAATCACTGTCTCAACAGACAGAGCAGGTTATAACCTTTATTCTCCCTAACCAAGCTCCCTACCCTCACATGCCTATAAGAGTCATAAATAAAAGAATGTAAGATATTTCAAAGGGTTTTGTTTTTTTTTAGGATGTTAGCTTATTTTTCAAAAAAATCTGTGATAAAAATTAAAAGCAAAAGCGTCTAGGAGAAAGTTATTAGAAGAGAAACACCAAAAGAAGTGCTTTCAATGGCATTTTTCACTTGGTTTTATATGATTTTGTTTAATTTATATTTTAAGTAGCAGTGAGTGAGGCAAATTTGTCAAAAATTAATACACTCCCACAACTGGAGTGGCACAACTGGAGCTACACTGTAATAGGAAGCAAGCATCTGTGTGGTGGTGGCTGAGTGGAAGGTACTTTGGATGAAGAGAACGTTGGCCGGGTAGGTGCGAAGAACTGATATTAGTATATTGCTATAAGACGTCAGAAGAGAGATGTCAATAAAGATAAATGAATTAATAGTTCAACAAGTATTCTTCTAAAAATGTACATTATATTCTTCCGTTCCTATGTGTATTATATATAACTTATAAAAACATGGAGAATAGAGAAAAGAGTAAATACAAAACTACCGATGCCCTCTTAACCCAAGAGATAACGTCTCTTCATACGCAGTATACTTCCTTATCATTCTCTTATGGAAGGGGCCAGTTGTGCCAAGGCATTGGTTCTCAGACTGTATTCCCAGAAACCGGTAACAACAGCATCTCCCAGACCTACTGAATCAGAAACTCTGGAGGTGGGATCCAGCAATGTGGATTTTGACAAGCCCTGCAGGTTATTCCGATCATGCTAATATCCCCAAATTATTGTTTTAAGATATTCCTAAAGGATAGATTTAAAGAATATAGGCCAAAGGTAGTATGCTCAGTTTTAACGGGAGAAATAAATAGTCTTAGATTGTACTTAATTCCTCAAGTGAGAGATAAACTCAGCAGTAGATCAAAGGCTCTGACTCCTAGTTTTAAGAGTACAGTTCTGCTAAAAGAAGAAATAAAATTAGGGAAAATAGAGAAATATATCTCTCTTCTTCCTCCATTTCCTGGTCTTATTCCAGGAAGTATTAAGATGATTTAAGTTTCTGAGATCAAGTTATCTGTCCCCAGAAAATTTTCATGGCTATGATTTTACCTGATTTTTCCACAGTGAGTATAACTCAGAAGAAAAGAACAATTAACATAGTATAAACATAGGCAGTTGGCAAAATTATAACCTTGCCAACTGCCTATGTTCTGCCTATGTATAAGATTTCCAAATCTTAATCATTCTTTCTCATCATATTAAGAAGTGAAACTTCTTATTGAAAACAGGTATACAAATAGATAATTCACTTTAAATAAGGTTAAACTGAAATGTAGTTACTACAAACGTGTTATTTAAATTATCAGGTTCTTACAATCTTAAGTTCCCTTTCATTTGAAGTATGTTCATACTTCCTTGGAAAAGGAAAGAAATAAGCTCAGTACACTAAGCTGCTCAGTCATTTTAGAGGACATCTGCTCACCACAATGAGTGTGACTTAGAAGTCAGAGCAAGTGGTTACAGCCAAGTTTTACTTATTGGCCAAGCATCGCTCTTCCTTGGGTGGTCTGATAAAAGACTGGCTGGCAGTTCCATACAATTATCTTGTACTTGAACTAACTATTAGTGAAGGAAATTTTAAAATAACACAAGAATAAGCCTCTCAGAGAGTCTTTTCATATTGTTCTACGTTTAATGTATTTCTGATTTAAGGTTTCCTTATCACAGCGAAACCAGAAAAACGTGTACTATTACCCTTGCGATAACGATTTAATTATTCTATATTGTTGCCCAGCTACACAGGTGGCACTCTTCATGGACAAAGAAAAACTCTAGTAATTAGAAGGCCAAGCCCCCTGAGATATGTAATCTTTTCTCACAGTGTGTAGCAGTTCAGGAGGGTATTTTTCTGCACATAGCCCTGCAGTGTTTCATTCTGACAAACCCAAACAGAAACTACTGGTTTATTTCCAGCTGTTGCTGAGGTTTTTCATCTGATTTTTATTTACTTGTCTAAAGTGGCTGTAACAAGTACCAAATAAGCCCCAATTGCCAGGAGCGGAATGCAGAATTAAAGGGCTTCAATTAATGAATAAGTAATAACACTTAGAAATGGATGCTATGTTGAATCATTGAATGAGGCACTATAACTTATTAGATTATATTTTTAAATGATTTTGAATCAACATATTCAAAATTATGTAAATGCCATTTGGTACATTCATTTAAAAATTCATAATGCTAATACATTGGAAAATGTAAAATGAAGCACAAATGTCTGAAATTAGAATATGGCAGGAACAATATCCGTTCCCCCTCGTATGAGACCGTGTGGGTCTGTGTGTGCATGGGCATGAGAGGGAGAGATTCATATTACATACGTGTCATCATGTTATGTGACCAGCCATGTGAGACGGCACGGAGATCTATTAAGTAGAAGACAACTGTGTACATTTTAATTCTTACCGAGAGCCTAGGAAACAAAGGAACTAACACAGCACAGAGAAACCACTCCTCACAAATAGAGAAGAAACATAGCTGTTTCCAAGGGGAGACTCCAAAATTCTCTACCCAGAGTACTAGAAAGTAATCTGATGACAAGAATAAAACCCCCACCGTAATGACACTTCCCCTCTCAAGTTCAACAGTCCGTGAGCTGAAGCCAAATCCCCCGGCTGGCCATTTTTACAGCATCATCCCTGAGATGCACATTTTATTCACAACCTCTGTAAAGGGCTACTGCTGAAGATATTATAATAAAATATGAAAATTTTATTGAAATAAAATTTCGATAAATTGTTTTTGTTGAAAACAATGAAAATTGTTTTCTCCGTAAGGTATAGTCTAGCCAACATGCCTTGCCAATTTTGGCAACGATTATATAAATAAACTGCTAACATATATCCTAGAGAGAGGAAAATGTACAAATCAAGGAGGATACTACTATCGGTGCCAGACGGAAATGAATAGCTATTTTATACTGTGTCATGAGTTCTTTCTTAAGCTTGGAGGAGAAAACAATTCAGCTTGTGCTTTAAAAGCAGTTTTAAAGTTAAAACACCTGTAATGAGATCACAAACTGGCTGGATGAATTTCTTTGCCATCTCAAATCTCAGGACTCAATTTTCTTCTCAAAATAGGGTAGAGAGAGGAGATCTCCAGTCTTTCATGATCGCCAAGGTCCTATTGCACCAGCGGAGATGAAGGCAGGTTCCCGCTAAGCCCATGGCCAAACCCCGGCGGAAAAGGATCATCTGTGGGAGAAGAGGCTTCCATTTTCATTCTTCTCTTTTAGCTGTGTGACTCTGAGAAAGTTTCACAAATAGTCAGGGCCCTGGTTTCCTCAGTTATAGAAGGAGGCAGAGAACCCTAGAATTCTTTTTTTTTTTTTCAACTTTGTTTCCAGGAAGTGAGAATCACCCATGTGTAATAAATCACAGTGGCAAATGGTTTCTCTGAAAATAAAAAGATATCATAGAATGCTGGGATTAAGGACCGCCGCCAGCATTCTATAGAAAGGCAATTAACTCACAGCTAAAATGTTCAACCACAACAATTGTGAGTGAAGGCAGGCTCATAGTGTTTTATTGATTAATCACAGGGCATTAATTTCTATTTGATCATTATGTCAATCTATCAACAAGATAGCTGCATTTACATATATCCCTGAGAAGTAACACACAGAAATACTGAAAGGAAAGGAATATCAAAATACGTGTGGAAAGGGGAAATAGACTCAAAGCAAAAAGAAGCTAAAAAATTCCTTTTCTCTTATGGCTTAGCAATAATGTCATTGGAATTTGTAAAGAGTGGCCTTTGAGAAGAGTGGGTCAATTGTAAGAACCAGACCCAATTAAACATTATTATTATTGTTATTACTGTTACTATTTTTAGAGACGAGGTCTTGCTGTGTTGCCAGGCTAGTGTTGGACTCCTGGCCGAAAGCAGCCCTCCTGTCTCCAAGTACTGGGATCACAGACCTGAGCCGCCCTGCCTAGCCATCATTAGGCTCTTCAGCTTTAGAAACCTGTGTGTAAACAGATAACTCTTAGCAAACGAACAACGCGAAAGGCAAAACACAGACCTGGACACACACACCAGCATAGACACAGTCCCCATTGTGGATTTATATGTGACCTTAGCTTTATGGGATAATGAGTGCATTTATCACACTTCTTCCACTGACAGCAGAGCCTCGGTGGAGGCATCCTTCCTTCTGATCTAATTTTTTAATGTTGTAATAAATAGTCAAACATTCCAACCCAGTCTCCAAAGAAACAATGAAGTAATCCATGGCCACTAATTCTGGATATTGCTGAGGGCGACTAAGGTCAGAGAAAATATTCAACACAATCTTATAATTAAAGAAAAACTATGTATGAAAGAACTCAATCCATCCTAGGAATTGCCTTCTGTGAAATCTAACCCTTGGTTAAAATTAATGAGCTACAGGTGTGAAGGTAATGCTTTCCATTTTCCCTAAGATGTTACTGTTGCTTTTTTTCTGAGACACTTGGCCTCCAAAGATATTATAGTTCATTTATCATAACACACTATCAATGTTCAGTGTTTGAGAAAAAGGGGAAATTGAGTCCTTCTGGTGAAATAGAGAGCTCTTGCTTTCCTACAGTGTTATCAGAAACTAATTCAATTTTTCTTACCTGTACATTTAAAGTTCTGCTTTTATTATTTTTCAGATTAACTGCAAGACCAAAAGAGGACTCAGAAAATTTTATTTTAAAAGGCAGAAACCTTGGTGCATGTGAAGTCACTGTCCAAATTTGCCTATTGAACCTACTCCTACTGTTCAGATAATTTTTTTTTTGAAAAAAATTTCAAAGAATAATTTTTTTTTCCAAATAAGAGAAAGTGAAAAATAAAAGTAACAGATGTGGCAGCCATGAGGATAGTTTTCAAAACCATAACTCCTTGTTGTTTCACACAGTAATCAAATGTCTGTGGAATTAATAATTATTATCATTTATTATATGCCAGACACTATTTAAGTGTTTTTCACATATCTTATTTTTAGTTCTCTCTGTAGTAGACTCTGAGAGAAGGGTTTGGCTATAAGTAATTTATTTCAAAGAGATGTCAGGGAAGGAGAAATGAGGCCAGGAAGGAAAGGGAAGGAGGGACTAGCAGGCAAGAGACTTCCAGGGGCAAAGGGAGCTCACTTATGCTGGGAACTCTGAAAACCACGTAAACCAGGCCTGGGATGTATTCCAAATAAGGGATAGCTTTTGGAGACCTTACCTTTGTACATGTCCTCTTTGCTCTGGAATGAGCCCACAATGCTCCCGCCACCAAGATAAAGGCAGGGAGCAGAAATATTCTCAGTAGGGAGCATCTGAGGTGTGTAAATGAGGAGCCCAACGCAGTCCACTACAACACAGTAGATCATTTAAAGTTCACAATGATCTCATGATGTCCGTTATAAGGCCCCCATTTCATTAGCTGAGTCACAGAGAAGTTAAGCAGCTTAATCAAGGACATGTAGGGTTAATGTAGGCAGAGACTGGAAGTCCTAGATCACTGGACTCCAGCAACATTAGTCCTGACTCTATTGCTAGAAATGGACATATAGAACATGTCATGAAGCCCACGTGTGAGACAAGGACATGTTAAAGTCCTGATTCCTTACCAGTGCTAAAATAATAGCTGTTGGGACGGAGAATTAATCGAACATCATACGTAACCTTGAGGACTTTGCCAAGTCCTCAAGGACTTATTATTATCCTTAGTTATACCTTGAGATAATCCTGTAGTCATTTGGTCATCTTTAAAAGATCTCCAGTGCTGGAATTCCTTCAACGTGGATGAAGGAATGATCCACGTGGCACCTACAACCCGTCTGCCTGCTAAAACGCCAACCGTCTTGAGCCATGTTTAGGAAAAACTGCTGTTGTTTTGTGGTTGTTGTTCATCTTCCAAAGATTTTAGTTATTAAGTTACTATCTCATTATTAAATTCAAGAGCAAAATAATCTTATAGTTTTTTTCTCAATATTAAAAGGGTAGAGATATCAGATAAGACAAAACGGAATTCTTGTTTAGAATTAATGTTAATATGTTTAGAATTAATGACAATGTACGTGGTATCTACAAATGCTGCCGCTGTCGTAGTTGGAAAGCATATGTGGCTGTGGGATGAAATAAAATATTACAGCAAAATTATATTCTGCTGGAATTATGAAATAGGTAAAATTATGGTTATAACTAGAATGCTGAAAGTCACTACTTATAGGTTAAATTATTTTAGGTTAGGGGAGAAATTTCAGAATGGCGATTCCCAAAAGTGAACTGTCTAAATTTATGTGAAAAATAACTAAAAGAAAACAATGATAGGAATATAAAATAAGAGGAAATCATATGTTTCCAAAGTATCGATGGGGTGGTCTACCCTGGTGTCTCTGTGTCCTGCCTCAGTATCTGTCAAGTTACCAGATATAAGCTGACTGTTTATCACAGTTCCAGTAGACCCTCCAGTGGGATTTATTACAATATGAATGTTTATTGTGTCATAATTACTCTGAATAAAGAAGAAACAGAACCTGAAGAACAGGTGGGATGCTAGCTCAGCCTGAGGTGCCCAGGAAGCACTGAAATCCAGAGTGTAAACGAAATTTGGAGAGGTGCTGGTGGGTTGTGCCTTCATACCAAGACAGGAATTGGGCCTCTAGCAATGCACTATCTCACACTTGGATTTATGATATGTATGTTACGTTCACTTCTTGACTTTATTTCAGTAGAGCAATATGGTTTAGAACTGAGGTTGGCACTCAAACCACGGAGGACTTCCAGTCTCTGCACTCAAACCACGCAGTCTTCCAGTCACCTCCTCCATTCCCCAACCCCTGGCCTTATTAGTCCTGTATTCCCTTGGTAAAGCTGACTTCAGCTTTGATTACCAAAGATATGCAGCTCTGTCTTCTCCTGCCCTTACCCTCTCTCTTCTTCTGGTCCCCCATGATGCCTGTTGAAATGAGAGTCCTCTCTGTAAGTTCTTATCAACTAACGCCCTTGGTGTGTTTAACTCTTCCCGGGCTCTTTTCTCATAGTCATTTCATCATATCCAACTATAAAAGCATCTTCTTAAGTAGAACCTTCAGATCATATACATTTAGGAAATGCAGCGTATGTTGTCCCTGTCCTGGAGGTTCGTAGTGTATGCTAGCGCAGTGAGCAATTCTATGGGAATGCAACCTATTTAATGACATTTAATTCGGCACTTTCCAAACTTAGCTGATACATAGAACCTTGCTCCGGACATAACCCTGTTGACATCCTACAGGGCTAATGTTCCATGGAGTGGCTACTGAAACGCTTTTATCTTTGTTGTTCTATTAATACATTGTCTCCGTTCCACTGAACTCATTTCCATTCCATATGTACTTTTCAGCTCTCAGTGTAGAAATGGTGTTTGTCCTTTACCTGTCCATGTTTTGTGAGTGTGTGCACACACATGAGTGTTTTGTTGTTGTTTCTGACAGTGAACGCTCATGATAAACCAAATGACATAAGTCAACTTTTCAGTGTTTCACTCAAAACTGTTTTTGGCCGCTATACTAAATGCTGCACTTTGGTGAGTAGTAAGAAGGTATATTAACAAATATTTTCTTGAACAATGGAATGGGTGTTATCTGCCCCTCCAAAAATCTCATCTTTCGGTGGGGAAGGAGTCTAGAAAGACTCCTTCTAAAGGAACTAATTTCCATTAGGGTTATATAATCACAGAAGAACAGTGAGCAGTTTGCTGTTAGTCTACATTGACAATTAAAAGGCAGAAAAGGTCATTTCCATTTGATTCTTAAACAAACAAGGAAAACAGTAACTTCTAATTTTTGACAGTGTAGCTCTAATGTTGCCATGGCTGAGAATCACTGATACCTGTGCCATAAATTCTCATCGCCAACATTATTTTTAGAAAGCTCAAAGCTCAAAAGGGAAGAAGGGGTGAGGACACAATTGCTAAAGTTGTTTCTCCAGTCTTGGATAAGGTAATTGATCGAGTTCAACAAGAAGAGCTAAAGGAAATGGGAAGTCAGGGCTGACAACGGAGTGTCTCACAGCTAAAAGTCCATCAGACATGTTTACATGACAAGGCGTGTGGGCTTTCTACCCCTCAGATGCCTTAGTAAATTACAAACACACCTAACTTACTTTTTCCCCAAGTAGGAAGACTTGCCCACCTAAATGTGGCAGCAACCAGCAGGAAGAGGCATGTTTTCTCAGACCTCAGCCATGTAAGCACCTGGAACTAGTCCACTCAGATGGATGGTAGGTTATGTAAAGACTAGTACTGTAAAAGAGATTAAAAAATTTCCTCTCTGCCTCATGCCCCCATTTTGAATATGTGGAATTGACTTTTGTTATTGCTCTGCGTCCTTAAGAGAACTGCAGTATGACCCCGAAGCTTGGCTCACTAGGATAAGAGCTTGGGCCCCTTCACAGCTGAAGCAAACTCCTATTCAGGGGCTGGATCTTACTTACTTTCCCCACCAGCACTGTGGTCATGGCTCAGCCCAGTTGAACAATCCTATAAGCAATGAAAATGCTCTCCTCTCAGGATCTAAATTATTACTGTCCAGAGATTCCTACCCATGATAAGAAACCTTTCTAGATATCGGTACTGACCAATATTTGGAGAAGCTGGCCATGCCTTGTTTGGGACCCCTTCCTCTGGTGCTGGCCTCACTAATCTCTCCAGTTCCTTCCCCCTACAAGACAGTCTGTGCTTCATGGCGGAGCTAACTGAGCTTGTGACCAGAAAAAGTGCTGGATAATGGAAAACAATGTTTCTTTTTATATTTTATATTCTATGTTCTTTTTATATTTTCTGTGTTCCAAGAAATAAATATTTCTTTAACGAAACTGGGCAAAGAGGGGGGGGGGGCTTAATTATGGAGGACCTTGAGTGTGAAATACAGGAGTGTGGATCTCTGGAATTCATACCACTGCAGGACTCCAGTTCTGCTGACTACTTCTAAGGAAACACACTAATTTCAGGGGGTGCCTCAGGGGCCCATTGCATGTAGTGTTTTGAGGAGAAATTGTAGACTTTTATATTTTCTTTTTCTATTTTTCAGAAGAGAAACGGGAGCTTACATTCCTAGGAATGGTAGATTAATTGTCATAGGTGAAGATCATCTTATTTAATGGGGATGTTCTGGGTTAAATAACACAATGGTACAAAGTATAAAATATTATGCAGCAATTATAAAGGATCAGTTAGATCTTTATCAAGACCTAAATAAATACTCATCATATATGGTATGACTCCATTTTTATAAGAAAACAAAATGAAATAATAAACTACTGAGTGTCAGAGTGTTACGTTTAAATGAGCAAAAAGAAAGTAGAAAGATCTACATTAGACCGCTAGTTTCTACTTCCTAAAAACGTTGGTACTTTCATTTGTTACACTGAGCAGCGGTTTACTTTATAGAATCTTAAAAAATTTATAAAGAGCGTTTGGAAAGATTATACTAAAGAAAACTAGATTTTAAATGTTAAATGGGTACTTTCAGTTAGTACTATAATGAACCATTTTATAAATTTTATAAATGACTTAATGTATGTTAAATATTTATAATATAAATACAAACATTTGCTTTTAATGTAGAGTAGTGAACTACTTTACTGTACAGGACAAGTCATCTTACATAGTTAAGAATAAAACCCTCTTATCTTTATATTTCTTTTTTTCCAATGAACTTCACATTGCTAAAATTTTGAGCTATAATCCTGACCTGGATGACACTCTGTCCATTTATAATGTCACATAGATAATGTATTGGCTATTATTACCTTAAGATTGTTACCCACCACCTAACAACATGTATTAGGCACTATAACAGGAACTATGGAGGCAAAGACTCATAAAACGTGGTGCTGCCTCTAGAGGTACTTAGTCTAGTGAAAAACATCCTTGTTTTGCTTGGATAACAATGCTAGTTCTTTGGGAGAAAAGGTGGTCTTTAGTTTTCTGATTCAGTATGGAAAATGTGGTGTTGCCCTCTTGAGAAAAGAGTTTAACACAGAGGTAATCCTAAAAGCAGTAGTAACTCCCAGGGAAAAGGAAAAATAATAATAATAATAATAATGGGATAGTGGTGCCTAAATGATGAGAAATTCTTCAGGGATGATAATGTCCCAGATCAAGAGAACTGTCTCTCAGTAAGGAGAGGCAGCAATATTTGTCTGTTATATTAACAAGAATGTTTGTCATCATTTATGAGATTCTATTAGCTGGAGCACATTAAGAAATGGAAATTGAGAGTCAGGGAGGGATGGCAGTCTTGTGAGGGATCAAGGTATCCAGTGAGAACATAGTCTAGGTTTCCCCCTTTCCCTAGATCCTTGTCCTGACAAACAATTGTCAGGTACCAATACTCAGGCTAAGATGGTGGTAGCCAGGACAACTCCATATTTGCAATGCACTGAAACACTTGCTTGGTATTTATTTATTTATTTATTTTTAGGAAACAAAACATTGTCTCTTTTATCATGATACCACCCTCAAGGTTAATGAGAAAAATTTTACACTTGTTTCCAAAAACCTTCCTCTGAGGTTTCTGCCTCTGCCGAAATGGGAAAGGAAGACAGTGGCTGCAGAAACAAAAATTCAAATCATTAAACAAACTGGGTAACTTACTCTAAATCCATGAGCTCTCAGCTCCAGAATCCTGGGGATCACGCAGTATGTTCTTTTTATACAAATAGATTTTTCAGGGAACTCAGGAAAGGCCTAGTAAATCCTCCTGAATTAGTAGCTGCTGGCTGTACAGCCAAGGCCCTCGGGTGTGGAAGACAACAGTTTAACTAGATTCTCCCAAACTTGGTTTAGAGGGGAAATGTTGATTACTTCCTTCAGATCACACATGAGGTATGCCAGCATGATAAAAAGCACTAACAGAAGGATTATCAAGAAGGTTGACAGCAAATACTCAGATGTGTGGAAACACTCCCCACATCTCAACCAACAACAAAACCTCAGACACCCACACGTATTTATAGGTCTGAGAGCAGATGAAGAAACACACGGAATGGCTGTGTTTAATAGAAAAGAGAATGACATGGTAAAGAAATATAACTCCACAGGGCCTTCAAAGATGGCTCTGAAGCTACTTTCTGGTGCTAAAATGACAAATGGCGTACTAATTATTTCACAAATGGTCACTTCTCTTGAAACTATGTACCATTATGTTAGGAATAATGCAGAAAGCATAAAGTACGCACAGGGTGAGATCAAATGTGTTACCTCTTTGTTTCTACAACACAAAAACAAAACCCCACTACAGCCTTATCAGAAGGAAGACCATTTTTTTTTTCTGATGGAAAAAAAAATCTCACCACTACAACTTTCATGATGAATCCACTGAGTTCTCCAACTGACATTTATATACAGATAATTATTCTGTTATAGTTGGATAATATAATGGCACTATAATGGATAATATAATGGAACTATATTAATGGACTTGAATATTAATAAAAGATTGGGTTAAATGTGAACATTGTTTGGGCAAAACACTTGAGAAATAAGGTAGCTTTAGATTTTCATCACAAGTTTTATGGCGTATCGTATCATGGAACATAAGTGCTTTTATGAGTTGTAAAAATTGCTTCAATATTTGACACTCTGTGCATCAAGGAATCCTGATTGGCAGCTGATTAGACTTTTGCTCCAGTCATTAGCTTTCTTAATGAAATTAGTAGGCTAGAAAATTGCATTGTAATTCATCAAGGGGAAACTAACATTGCTGGAGATCTTAAGGCTATGATTGTATATTTATTTAGGCTATAATATAAATTTTTTCAAATGATTTCTAATAAAGAATGTGCCAGAGAGTATGTGCTTTTGATTCATCTAGAATTATGACAATCCATTTCTGCACATTTAGTCTCTGTAAATGGAGAAGTTTTATCTGCCTTGAATTCCCTGTGTGATGGCATTAAAATAAATTGCAGAGAGAATGTAATCTCTCTATCATTACTATCTCTTGCATGTTCCATTTAAACCCATTGAGAGCACCAAGTACTTTTGAAAGAATCCTTCAAATGCAACCAGTACTAACAATATTTTCACTGTAATACACATAAATTATTTACTGTCAAAATTTCTCTCCTGCAAACCAAAGTGCTACATGATAGCAATACTCTAGAAATGCCACACATGCAAATGTAGTAGCTAAACAATGATGTAACTGGTGTCAAAGTATATTTAGATTTGTTTTATTAAAATAAAAGCATTTTAAAGGATTACAAGTTGAGCACATCCCAAACAAATTAGAGAAATGCAAGACATCATATTAACTCAGTTATATATTTCACAGGCTCCAGAAGTAATTCATTCTTTGGTCCCAATGTTTTATTTTCTTAAGCTAGATGTAGAGGAGAAAAAGTTCACAATATACACAAAATTATGGATGGTAAAAAGAAATATCAGAAAATGTAAAAGGAGACTACAATATATTATTCAGTTAGCTACAATGACAAATTCAACAGACATAATAAATTCATGACTTAAAAATAAATTCATGTCTTATTTATATTTTGTAGATTTGGCTAATACATTTGATATTCACTAAATTAAAAAAAACCATCTAGATAATATACTTTATTTTTCAAAAATCTTTATAGTTACATTTAATCTCTGAGCAAAGAAAAACTTAACTCTGACAAAAATAGAATTGAAGGGGAAAATAATTTTAAGAAGTTGAATTTTGCTTTCAGATGAAATTATTTATCACCAATAAGAAGTAAGTCTAAAATATTCTTTATCTCCATGAAAATAATACTGTTGGTCTCTTTCTAAATATTGCTCAACACATGAGTGTAAAATCATTGTCAGAATGTGGACTCTTTAGTAATCTTATCAGTCTTTGTCCCTTCCTCTGCCCCCTTCTGTGACTTTGCTTCTGTCTGTCCTTATCCCATTTTTGTTTGTTTTTATTGTTTGCTTTGGTCATCAACTTCATGTTCACATAAACACAAGTAGTATCTCATGTTATTACAGTATTTGATTTTTAAAAACAACTGGGATAAAAATCTGCCCATGTAGCCAGAAATTAGTCAAGGAGAATAAAATAGGATCTGGTTGTTTACGCGGACTGTGAATAGCATCAATTTTCTGTTACAGAAGCATTAATTCTAAATATTGTTTGAGGTAGTTCATTTATTGCATATTTGATAAACTTAAGTAAAATGAAACTCTGACTCTTATAGACATTTATCTAGAGAGTTTTGCCAAATTGCAATAATAAGGATTTACTAATCTACACTGGGGTGAAGGAGTGGGACAAAAAATTATCATATAACAATCTATATATATGAAGTATCGTTGGAATGCTAAATTACAAAAATATTTTTTGAAAACTCTCTGTGGGTGGATACGATTTTTTGTTTTAATGAGTTGGTAAGAAAGACAACTAAACAAGTACAAAATAGCAAAAGAGCTTTGAAGTGGGCTATTGAAGATAAGCACCCCCATTTACTGATCACAGTTTTCTAATAGACTAGTCAGATCTGTCCAGTGTCACCGACAGCCGTTAGGCAGCTGCATCCACCCCTTAGTCATGAGAAGAAAACCTTTACCTTGTGCTGAAACATCATTCTCTAGATACAAAGAATACAAAACTACAATACAAATGCATGTCTGTTTCTAAGATTTGCAAGAGCAATTTTAATGCATGGCTCAAAATATATAGAAACCAGAATTTTATATTTTATCAAAGCTACAATTTATTTGTCATTTGTCATGAGAGAGACATTCTGCTAAGTACTTTATATACATTATACTTTTAATCTTCACAATGATCCCGTAAGTTAGGTATTCGCATTCCCATGAGGAACTGAGGCTTAAACAAGTTTGTTTATATAATTCCTCCCATCCACGCCTCCAGATGTCCATCTACCCATTCATTTGCCCACTCGTACATTCATTCAACATCTATTTAAAGAACATTAGGTTTTAGGCACTGGCATGAGCTAAAGCTATAGCTGTGAGTAAGATGCACAGAATCACCCAGGTACCTTTTCATAGATTAGGTCCAAATAGGAAATGATACGTAAGCAAGCTAAACTGCATTCCTGTCTAACATGCAAAAACTGGTATAACCCATCAACATGTTTCTTTCTTTTCAGGAAGAGTAAATTAGAAATGTCATGATAGGAAGTCACATAAAATATTTTAACATCACACATTTACAAATTTAAATCTGTGAATGCTCCCAAAGTTCATAAAGACTATCTTAATCTCGGGGCACTCACTCTTCTGATTCTCGGCATGCATGCGGCATTTGGAAATAAACATTTCTCTTATTAATCTGCCTTTAAAGAAAGACTATCTTAATCTCAAATGGACAAAATGAATTATAAACTTTCTACAGTGCTTTCACAAAATGCCACTTTCACTAATAAAGGAAAACACCAAGTAAGTTGGGAACATCAGCCCACAATTTTAGGAGCTTTGAAATATGTAACGGCCTCAGGGTCACGCCTGCCCACCCCACTGCCATGTCACAGTTAGCCCAACCTCAACCACCAAGTTCTCAGCCTTGCCCTGACTTAACAATAAGGCCAAGAGATTGTATTTAAATTGATCCACTGACCTTTTGTTTTAAAATCCAGAGGGCCCTAGAATTTCCATAGGGAAGAGTAAGTGTAGGGGGCAAGAAAATGAGCAGCAATGGTGCTGTAAAGCAGCGCTAAGGAAACTGGGTCGAGTTGTATTCCCATTAAAAAAAAGTTTGATGGATGTCTGGTTAGACAAAAATATTAATGTTTTCCATGGAAGCGCACTTCATTTCATTGTGCTTCATGCTATTGTGTTCCTCAGATTTTATGTTTTTTACAAACTGAAGGTTTGTAGAAATTCTGCATTAAGCATATTGGTGCCATTTTTCCAACTGCATATGCTCACTTTGTGCCTGCCACATTTTGTTAATTCTTGCAATATTTAAAACTTCTTCATTATTATTATATCTGTTATGGTGATCTCTGAGTAGTGACTTTTGATGTTACCCTTTGTAATAGTTTTCGGACACCACCGATCAAACCCCTGTAAGATGGCAAACTTAATCCATCCATGTGTGTGTGCTGACTGCTCTACTAGCTGGCCATTCCATTCCCCGCCTCTCTTCCTTTCCTTGGGCCTCCTTATTCCCTAAGATAAAACAATATTAAAATTAGATCGATTAATAACCCTACAAGGGCCTCTAAGTGTTCAATAAAAAGAGGAGTTGCATGTCTCAGTCTAAGTCAAAAGTTAGAACTAATTAAGTGTAGTGAGGAAGGTATGCTGACAATAGAGATATGTTGAAAACTGGGCCTCTTGTGCTAAACGGTTAGCAAAGTTGTGAATGTAAAGGAAAAATATCCTTTTATTTTTTGAAATGGAGTCTCACTCTGTTGCCTCCCGACAGAGTGGTCTCAGCCTCCCTCACAGCAACCCCAAACACCTGGGCTCAAGTGATCCTCTTGCTTCAGCCTCCAAAGTAGCTGGGATTACAGGCCCCTGGTGTCACACACCCGGCTCATTTTTCTCTTTTTAGTAGAGTTTGGGTCTCACCCTTGTTCAGGCTAGTCTTGAATTCCTGAGTTCAAGTGATCCTCCTGCCTTGGCCTCCCACAGTGTTAGGATTACAGGTGTGAGCCACTGTGCCAGGCTGAAACTTACTTGAAGCAAATTAAAAGTGCTAATTCAGTGCACATGCATGGTAAGAAAGCAGAACAGCCTCTTTTGTGATTTAGAGAAAGTTTGAGTGGTCTGGATAAAAGATCAAATCAGCCACAATATTCACTTAAGCCAAAAATTAAACCAGAGCAAGTCCCTAACTCTTTTCAGTTTTATGAAATCCAAAGAAAGGTGAGAAAGCTGCAGAGGAAAATCTGGAAACTAGCAAAGGTTGGTTCAACAGGTTTGAGCCATTTCTGTAACATGAAAGTACAAAATTAAGCAGCAAGTTCTAATATTGAAGTTGCAGCAAGTTATCCGGAAGATCTAGCTAAAATAAGTGATGAAATTGGCTACACTAAGTAATTGATTTCTAATACAGACAAAACAACCTTGTATTGGAAGAAGATGACATCTAAGACTTTCATAGCTAGAGAGAAGTCCAGGCCTGGCCTCAAACTTCAATAGATAGGCTGACTGTCCTGGTAGGGTCTCATGTAGCTGGTAAATTAAAGTTGAATCCTATGTTCACTGACCATTCTGTACCTGTCCTGTGCTTTATAGATGGAACAAGAAACCTTTGAATGACAGCACATCTGTTAATAGCATGGTTTATTGTTGCTGAATATTTCAAGCCCACTGTTGAGATCTACTGCTTGGAGGTAGGGGGGAAGATTTCTTTCAAAATATTACTGCTCATTGACAAGGGATCTGATGATCCAAGAACTCTCATAAAGATGTATAAGGAGATTAATGTTGCTTTCATTAACACAACATTCCTTCTGCAGCCCATGGATCAAACAGTGATTTTAACTTTTTTTTTTTTTTTTTTAATTAAAAAGATACATTCAGGCCAGTCCTAATGGCTCGTGCCTGTAATACTAGCTCTCTGGGAGGCCGAGGCATATGGATAGCTTGAGCTCAAGACTAGAAGTTTGAGACCAGCCTGAGCAAGTATGAGATCCTGTCTCTACTAAAAAAAAAAAAAAAAGGAAAAACCTAGCCAGGTGTGATAGTGGGTGCCTGTAGTCCCAGCTACTCAGGAGACTGAAGCAGGAAGATTGCTTGAGCCTAGGAGTTTGCAGTTGCTATGAGCTATGATGCCATAGCACTCTACCCAGGGTGAAAAAGTGAGACTCAAACTCAAAAAATAAAAAAAAATTAAAAAATTAATTAAATTAAAAAATTAAAAAAAAAAAACCCACACATTTAATAAGGCAATAGCTGCCATAGATAGTGATTTCTCTAATGGCGCTGAGAAAAATCAATTGAGAACCTTTCAGGTAAAGGAGTCAACATTCTATATGCCATTACAAACATTTATGATTCATGGGAGGAGGTCAAAGTATCAGTTTTCAAAGGCTTCAAGACTTCAGTGGAGGAATTCACTACAGATATAGTGAAAATAGCAAGAAGAAATAGGATTACAAGTGGAGGCTAACGATATGGGGACTGAATTGTTGCTATCTTTTGACAAAGCTTCAGTGGCTGAGGAGCTACTTCTAATGGAGGAGCAAAGAAAGTGGTTTCTTGAGATGAAAACTACTCCTGGTAAAGATGCCGTGAACATTGTTGAAAGGACAAAAAATGACAACAAAAGATTTAGAATATTACAAAAACTTGACAAAGCAGTGACAGGGTTTGAGAGTACTCCAATTTTGAAAGAATTTCTATTGTGGGTACAATGCTATCAAACGGGAAATCTTCATGAAAGTAAGAGTCAGTGAAAGCAGCCAACTCCACTGAAGTCTTAAAGCCCTCAAAGTCATCCAGGAGGGTTGAATTTGACTTCTGAGAATGCTAGCATGTTGATCTCCTCCCATGCATCACAAACGTTCTCAAGGGCATGTAAAATGTTGATTCCTTTACCTGAAAGGTTTTTGATTGACTTTGCTCAGCTCCATCAGAGAACTGGTGTCTATGGCAGCTATAAAGCCTGTTGTTACCTTATTTTAAGAAATTGCCACAACCACCCCTATGTTCAGCAACCACTACCCTGATCAGTTAGCAGCCATGAACACTGAGGCGAGACCTTCCACCAGTAAAGATTATGACTTGCTGAAAGCTCAGATGATGCTATCATTTTGTAGCAATAAAGTATTTTTTAAATTAAGGCCATATATTTTTAAAAAACATAATGCTATTGCACACTTAAGAGACTACAGTATAGTATAAGCATAACTTGCATATGTGTTGGGAAACCAAAAAATGGTCATGATTTGTTTTACTCCAATATTTGGTTTATTGCAGTGATCTGAAACCAAACCCACAATACATAAAATTTAACCTGTATTAGATTTAACTTGGAGCAGGTTGGAGATTGGGGGGTGCTAGAGCCCACACCTGTCAGTGCTCTTTGACCTTGCTGCCTAAGTCTCCCAGTAAACTCTAAGCTCCTCAGGAAGAGGAAAACAGATGAACTCAGAAAAAAAGGTCCTTATTGTCAATAACCCCTGACTGAATTTTCCCATTTCCTTCACTTGTGAATGAGGAGAACAAATCAAAGTGGTTTCAGAAAAACTTGTGACTTTCTCAATAGTGGAAATCACATATATTTTTCTATAATATGCCAATGTTGCAGAAATCTCAAACTATCATTTGCACTCATCACTACTCAGGAGTTACTACAATTTTTAGATCTGCTGTCAGTTTTTATTATTTAATGTTCTAATATAAAAGCATATAAATTACAACTCACAAATTTATTTTAAAACTGTGATAAACATATTTCCATATAGTTGGTTTCATAAGTAATTTATTGTATTTTATTGTGTACATTTAAAATATTCTAAAGAGTGGTCTCTTAAATACCAAAAAAATCAACAATGACAATAACAAAAAGATACTTAAAAACCTTTACTATATTCAGGAGGTGGATTGAGAGGAAAGGGAGGGGACTGAGAACTATTCACAATCCTACTGGTGGTTCACTTGCTTCAGAGTGACAAAAAGTATCCCCTACACTGAGCTTGTAAAAAACCATGTACTCCACTAGACTGACTCGAACTATCACTGTACAACAGAGTGCAAGTGTTGATATATCATTCCAGATAGTTAACTGATAGTGAAACTTAAGAACTTAAATCAAGGGCAAATCTGAGTGATACCTCAATTTTGATGGTGTAGAGTTTGCGATTGGGTAAAGGGCTATGAACTGCAAGAGAATTAGACAAACCTTTAGATTTTTATCAAACGATAGCTATCCTGTAATCATTTTCTGAAGGAGGAAAAATGGCAGAGAAATCCCCACTGAATTATGTAAGGGTATCATGACTGCACTGAACCTGCCTGGCTATAGGTCATAGGAAAACTACTGATTAAAAAAAAAAAAAAAAAATTCTCTAGCCACAGGAATCACTCTACCAGAACCTTACAAGATAGTTGTATAAATAATAACATTTCAGAACATATCAGAGTTGATTGGATTACATGAAATTGGGCATGGAATGAGCGAATTAGGTGAGTTCACATAGAAGGTGCCTGGATCCCAATGATGTGCAACTCATTTAAGAGATAAATTCCATCTATTAAACACAATTTTAAGTTTACTCATAACAGGAAGGAAAAGAGAGGTTTACCTAATACAAAAGATTTTTATGTATTAATTCTTATATGTTAGTCAGGAACCCCCAGGGACTTGGATGCTGCCAAGGTGAAACTATGACTATCATTGTGGGATAAGATGTCCAGTTGCCTGCCCCAAACTGTGAGGTCAGATTTAAGTTAAATATGTACGTATTTCCTTATCTACCACAAAGTCTACCATGTGCTGCTAACCTAAGTATTTAACATACATTTACTCATTTAATTTTTACAACAATATGGTGAGGTGAATACAATGTTTATGGTCCTCATTATACAGATGAGGAAACTGAGCAATAGAGAGAGGAAGGAATGTGTTCAAGGTCACATGAATCCTGGTGGAATCGGGGTTGGGGTCAGGCTGTCTTCTAATCCGTGCTCTCCATAACCATGCTGAGCTCTCTCAGGGTGGATAAGGGGTAGAAGAGTTTCCCCAGAGTGGTCGAAATAGGACTATCCAACAAGAAGCGCCAAAAGTTATAGTGAAGTTAAAAAAAATCCAGGTATATTTAAAAGACTTTCATTTAATTGTCATAGTTTTAACTAAGTAAGAAAAATTCTAAAATGTCCAGTTTATTTCCCAATTTCTGTTATTCCTTTTCTTCTAACAATTTTATTATTGAAGAGTAAATAGAGAAGGTTTATAAGACAAGAACAATGTTCTCTTTTCCACCTGCTTTCAATGCATTATAGATTTGTATGTACAAAATGAATGGCACTTTCAGAAACCATGATACCATAAAAATGATCATTGAAAGTTTATTTAGACTTACAATAGATAGAATACAATTTAAAATATAACAATTAAACTGCTTGTAAAAAAATCCCTTCATAGAATTCTACTGGAACACCTTCTGTATTAAATTAATCTGTATCCTCTGTACAATCAAGTCCTCTGTATCAAATTAATCACAGAGTGGAACTGAGCTTCACAAACAGGAATTGAGCTGCCCTTTCTTCCCACTTCAGTGTAGAATAAATGAACTTCAGACAGAAAAAAATAATTCAGACTTCAAAAACAAAATTATAGAAAAATCACAACTGGAAAAAAGTTGTTCTCTGACTTCCAAAATCCTGACAGGAGCTTGACAGGAAACATTTTTTGGAAGTCAACCATCTAAAATGTTGCTTATTCATGATGTTGCCTGAGAAGACTGAGAGGGAAATAAGATTGCAATCTCTCATTGTCCATCTGTCAGAGAAGACAGCAAATTTTTCTTCCACCAAAGAGACAAAACTTGAAAAAAAAAAAAAAAATTCACACTGTCAGAAAACTGCACATCACCTCAGTGGGTTTGAGGAACATCTAAAAATGGATGTAATGTGACAGCAGCCACCTGGACACCAATTCCAAAATGACAAAGATTATTGCTGTAGTACAGTGTGAGCAGCAGGGAATTGGCAAATCATAATGAAGAAGGGAGTATACCCATGTAAAACTACGCAGAAGGCATGATTAGGCCTTCAGGGTGTTGGAAAACAGAGATACTGAGCAAGGCGACGGCTCACAGGCCTCAGATAGATTTTCCCTTTGGTGTTCACTTTAATATTTTACCCAGAATTCTTCTCAACATGACTACTAATTAGGGAGCTTAATTACCATCAATCAATGACCCTGGTATGAATGCCGGCTTGAGCAGGACTTACAAATCTTGGTGATCAACTGGAACACTAACGAGCGATCTGAAGAGCACTTTTAACAGGTGACTAATCTCCAGTAGAGAGTGGATTTTTTTTTTGTCTTAAATCTAAAGAATCACACTTAGAAATATATGTCAAGTCAAACGCGTCCTCCAAGCAGTATCGAAAGGCAGCTGCAAGAATGTTTGAGGGAACTCTTTCTAAACATTCTTCTCCCTCCCCATTCTCTTATGCCATCCTTCCTCCTGTCACCTCCCTCATTTTCTAATAGGTATATTATATTGTTTTTAAAAATCCTGTTTGTAGAGTATAAAAAGCCATCTCTACACAGTGATTTTATTCTTCTTATCCACTATTATTACTCTGCGTCTTGGCTCGTGGGTGACTTTTTCTCATCTGGAATTCCAATTTTCCTATGTGTTTTTCCTTTCCACAGTTCAGTGCTTTTACTTCAACAGACTCCATCAGCATCCCTGTTCATGCCTTCAGGGTTCCTTCAGCTTCACTTGTAATTTATCTGCTTTTGAACTCCTTCCCCAAATACAATGGGAACTATATTAATTTCTGTATCTCGGGCATAGTTCTTATACTTAGCAGGTGATCAAAATATTGTTGTAAGTATAATGTACAAACACCCTGAAAAAAACTCCAGAAACTATCATTGCTATCCTCTTTTGTCTTGAAGAAGAAAATATAATAGTAAGGAAAAATTTACAGTACAGGTTCAAACCATATGAATAGTAAGAAGTCTGGGTATCCAGTCAACCTGGTGATGAATCAAAACAGTGTCTGGGGATCCTTTCCTCTCTATGGGCCCACCTCTGACTTTACAGAATCCCCTTGGCTTCCTTGTCTGAACATTGCAAGTGTTTTCCTGTATCCTAGAAGGGGTGTCCCCAGTGAGTGGTATGTGTTAAATGCTTCAATGTTCCCCAGTGAAAGAAAGAAGAGAAAGAAGGAGGGAAGGAGAAAAGAAGGGAAAGAGAAATGGAGTCAGGGAGGCAAAAAGATGGGGAGAAAGAGATAGAAAACAAATGAATCTCCTAACCTTTTGTTAACTCCAGATTAATGCTATTTCATTTTTTATATCCTTCACCTCTGTACTTCATCTTCACTGCCTCCCATTTCCAAAATATCTACTAGAGATGCTTCTGAGCTTTGCACAATATGGCTCCAAGCATATTCAGATTTTATTTATTTGAGGGTAGTGGCGGCTGGAGGGCAGATGGTTGAGGAGCCTTCAGGCTGTACTGGGGGGGAGGGGGTCGCTTGGGTGTGAATACAAGGAGTGAGGTGGGAAGAACTATATATAGCTTCAGGTCATAGTAATTACCTCCTCCTCTGAAAATACTAAAGGGGATGAAAAAATATCTGTTTAGAGATTCATTTCATTTCAATTTTACAGATGAACTGAAGAAAGAGCACCTATCCCCCATATCAATGTCACTCCCAAATATTTTTGGCTTAACAGGAGCTTCTGAAACAAATTATACCATGAAAAATGAAATGAAGTTAAAGCCATTTTCCACTCATTATCACTTCAAAATGATTCATTTTCACAGAATTCTTATTCTTATAGATGACAACCTCTGCATAACATAATAAGCAATAGAATTTTATCAAGTAAACATGAAGATAAAATAAAGCCTGAAAACAAATTGTGTGGTATTTAAAAATTAATAAATGCAGTAAAGCAAAACATAAATCAAATTCCATTTTTTACAATGAACACTTGACTAATTTAGTTTATAAGTATGTTCTTAAAATGTTGTATTCTGTCAAATTTGTCTCGTATCATTAGAAAAACTCAGCAATTTATTACCACTTGACATCACATCCTTACATTCTTCATTCCAATGTTACATGAGAATTAATTTTATGTACTTGGCTTTGCTTTCATCTTGACTTTTCAAAGAATGCTTGTACCCAATATTTAACATTCATCATTTGTCTCATAGTTGTTGTTCAGGACTTCAACGTAAGTCAAGTTACAATATAATAAGGGAGTCACATACGTGAATAAAATTTTGATCAAAATAAAGGATTAATTGAAAGAACAAAATAGCTTTGTGTCTTTTTATATGATAAACCCATCAGGCAGTAAGTAAGTCTTAGAATCTACTAATAAAAATTAGGCGCCAGAACAACATGCGATTACATTAACACTTGTTACCTGTGTTGCAAAGAAGGGCCTCTCATTTCTGGACATTATTCTGATGACATATTCCTTCTCAGCACAGAGATTTCATCAATGAGCTTTATCTTCTATGAACCTGGTTGGTGTTGGCACTACTCTTTTGAAAGGTAGAAAATGGGGCGTTTTAGTGACTTTTCCAGGTACAAATGAGGCTCTGTCAGACTTTGCTAGTGGGTTTAGTGAAGCCGTTTCTAGTTCAATCAATGACTAGTGGAGGGAAAGCACCAGGGCAAAGTCAAGCAGCAACTTGCAACACTAACCACCACACTAAACAGTAAGGCTGCTGCCATGCCGGAGTGCCTAGCCCAGCGCGTCTCACCCTGAAGGATGCAGAAATAGCTCCTCACTGATTATACAACTGTGATGTAAACACTCTCTCTAGGAATTGCTGGTAGCTTTTGTCTCTCAAGAATAAAGCTCCTTACAGGTGCAAGCCACAGCACTGTCACCTCCTCACCCCCACTGCACTTCACACTCAATACATGTTCACTAAACATGTTTACCCCAGAGTTCAACCTGGGAGAGAAGAATGAGGCAAAACGTTTTCCTGCAGAGCACAAGGAGATAAAGGGGATTGAGCTTTTCAGTCTGAATTTTTTATTCCCTTTCTTGCAAGAATTGTCTTACTACTACAACTTACAGCTTACTATTCAGAGTTATTAGTCTTAGGCAAATACATAATTTCAGACTAAAAAGAGAGAGAAATCCAGGGGTTTTTACTCATATATACTATGCCTATTTTGGATATCTTAAAAATAAAAAGACTTTGATATTGAAAAGCAAAAGCTTATCGCCCTATGGCCCACAACGTTTTCCAGCCACGTGGGCAAGGTATGCAAAACTTTCTCATGAAGTCCTAGTTTGTCCAAATTTTTTTAAACAATTCTGCTGACAGGATCATATAGAAAAATAAATTTGAATCTCCAGCTGGGAAGGGGGCGTAACTAGAAAAGAACCAAAATTGTGACCAAATGTTAGGCATGAAAAATTGTCACAAGGTTCATGAGCAATATGTGATCAGAACAGCACATAGAAAGAAGAAGAATACGCAAATCAATGTGAAAACAGCAAATTATTTTGAGTTGTGGCCTTTAAAAAATTCACTTGTGAAATGTTTATTAAATGCCTACTCCATGCTAACCACTGTGAAAACAATATAACAATGGATAAGGCATAATGCCTGCCACTATGAGCCCATCCTACAAAAGAATGACTTGCTCATTGATCAGGACAACCTGAGGTAGTAACATAACAGACATTACTTACGCGTGTGAGAGGGGAAAGTTTTACTTCATGCCACATGTCAGGGGGGTCTTGAAAGGTGAGTAGACTTTTGAAAGGTAAGGTGGAAAAGGGACGTCAGGGAAGGAAAGACACAAAGACCTGCAGACTGGGGTGGGGGTGGGGATGGGGATGGCGTACCCAAGAGGCTGTGGACAAAACAAGTCACCTGGAGCCATGCAGTCAGGTGAGGAAGGCATCAGAAATAAGACTAAAAAATAAATCAGGCCCAGGCTGATGCAGGCTAAGTGTATATTTAAGCTCAGTAAAATAAGGAACCAAGCAAAGTTTCTACTTAGGAAAATTAAATGGCCAAAGTAGTATATAAGACAGAATGGAAAAGGGGAATATTGAACATGGAAAGATCAGTGAGGAAGCCAATCTTTAAATTAAAAGAATTGGGGTGGGGGATCTCAATGGGCCAGAACTGTTTGATGATGTTTAAAGCACAGTAGAACCTCCATAGCTGACCACCTCCCTGCAAGGACCACCTCCTTAAATTGACATAATCTTCATAGACTGACATGCACCACATGTACATGTGAGTTCCTTCCATTGAGCACCTCCAGATGTTGACCAGTTTGTTACAGTCCCCTGGGTAGTCAACTTACAGAAAGTCTACTGTATCTGAAAACTTGAGAATACAGGCTGTGAAAGAAAAGAAAGCAGGAGTCAGAGGTGCCAGTCAAATTCAGCCTAGGTAACTGGGATGATGATGACTCTATTATAAGAACAAGGGACCAGGAGAGGTTGGTGGCCAAGAAAGAAAGATGTAAATCTGGCTTTCAGTGTTTATTTGAAATCAGTTTCTGTGACGGCAAACCAACCAGGTGGAAATATGTAGCAGGAGCCTTTAAATGCAGCACTGGGTGCAGAAAGACGGGTTTTATTAACTCACAGCAGTTCAATGAAATGGCTTTTCTTGTTGGCTTCAACTCCTTCCCAAGAAAGATGACATATGAATCACTACTATAGTAAGCTGAATGATGGCCCTTGAAACCTGAAAATGTTCTGTAGAAAAAAGGTCTTAGAATGTGATTAAGAATTTTCAGTAGGGGAAATTATCCTGAATTATCTGGATAGGCTCAAAAGGCAATCACGAATGCCCTTTCACAAGATGCCCAAGGGAGATTCAACACAGAGGGATGAGGAGAAGGCAGTGTAATTACAGAGGCAGAGATTGGAATAATGCAGCACAAGGTAAGGGACACCAGCACCCAACAGAAGCTAAAAGAGGCAAGACAAAGATTCTCCTCCAGATTTACCCACATCCTGACTTTGGCCTAGTGATACTAATTCCAGACTTCTGGCTTCCAGAACTGTGAGAGAATAAATTTCTATTGTTTTAAACCAGCACATTTGATATAATTTGTTATCGTAGCCATAGGACACTGACACAATTACTTATCTGTTATGGTCAGACATTTATACTCTGAATAGATTTGAAATGTATTGTTGCATTGTGCACAATAGGTGAGGTCCCACCAAGTGCCCTCCCTCCTCTCCGTCTTCTTCCCTCCTTCTTTCTGGACTATAATTGTGTATTACCATTTGTATTAATGTGTTGGTGATTATATATTGATGTCATAATAGTATTGAGTACATTGGATACATTTTCTTCCATTCTTGAGATACTTTATTAAGATGAGAGTAAATTTAAAACCTATTGTGTAAGAGTTCAATAATCTAGAAGGCATTATAATTAGAAGTAATCTGCATATAAAATGTATGTTGTTTAGAAAACCTAAATCACTGCTAAAAGTTTCAAGAATTTTTAGAAAACAATTGCTAATTTTAATTCACTTCCCTTTGATTTTTGTGTCTCTGGGGCCTACTTCTTAAAGCCTCAAACAAGTTCAGATAGTTACAATTATCTTCCTCTGATGTGCAACAAGTTTAAGCAGGAGAAAAAATGCTTTTCCTGCTCCTCTTACAGTCTAATTTGTAGAGATCATTCTAGATTCACTTAGGCTCTTTTAATCTTGGCCACTTGTGAAGAATTTCTTCTTTTGGGGGGGGGGGTGTGTGTCCATTTTTGCCCAAATCAACCCAGTGCAATCTGCACCACACCAAATAGTTTTTGTTTTATAAGCCACTGGTGCTGAAAGGCAGCATAGCAGGATGGTTGACAGGGTGAGCTCCAAGGCCAAATTGGGCAGACTTCTGTCCTAGTCCTGCCTCTCTCTAGCTGCAAGCCGTCAGGCAGGTTCCATACCCTCCCTCTTGCCTCTCTTTTTCCATATATCAAGAGAGGAAAATAATAATACCAATCCACAGGTTGTCATGAATCTTAGAAGAGTGTGTGTGCACACGTGTGCACATGTGTGCACGTGTTTGGATAAAGCTTGGCACACAGAGGAGCTGACGAGAGTTAGTTAATGCTCTGATGGCTTTACACTGTGTGTGCTTTTCTTTCAGACAGAAAAATGGAACAAATCTTGGCATTTTAGAGTTGAAAATTGAAAATATTATGATTGACTGGGAAATTAAAAGATTGACTTGAGTTCTTCAGAATAGGAAGAAAAAAGGCCTGGCTAGAGAGAGAACAATCAGTCCCCAACACAACTTTATAGTGTGGCCCTTCTCTGCATCTGTTCACACATCACACCTTCAAAAAACTGAAGGAGTTAGAGGAGAAAAGGTAAAATCAGTCGCTCAGGACTTGGAAAACCACCTTCCTACATCTTCACAATCATTGCATGCAGTTGAAATGTTCTATATACTTATACTATACATTCATTTCAGTTAAAAAGAGTTTTAAAAATCATTTAACATTCCTCCCAAATAAAGGATAAAGATTGCAATGCATATTGTATCAGATTATTAAAGCTGTCATCTGTTGCTTTTAAAGTTTAAACAAAGGTTTATTTTCGAGACTAAAAGTATAACGGCTCATTCTCACAGATCAAACAACTGGGCATTGTGTTTCGAATTACATTTGAGGGACTTTTCAACTTTTATTTAAAATCTGATTCATTTAATAGAGAGGTAGAAATATTCTTCAAGGGATGAAAATAATTAAATGTCCTTCTTACACAAACGACCTAGCATGTTGAACAAATTACTTCCTAAACATGTGTTTTATCATGTTGTGTTGTTCAAGGACTGAACTGTATTTCTTATTTTTGTTTTTTTAATGTACAAGTCTCCTATGACATGCAGGAGTTGCCATTAATAAGACTTCTGCTTTAGGGAAGGGACAAATGGTCTTCCTGTTTTTCTGGTTCAGTGCTGCATATGCCAGGCACCATGGCTCCCGCCTATAATCCCAGCACCTCGGAGGCTGAGGAAGGTGGATTACCTAAATCAAGAAGTTGGAGACCAGCTAGAGCAAGATCAAGGCAATGTTGCTTCTAAAAACAGAAAAACTAGCCTAGTGTTGTGGCAGGTGCCTACAGTCTTGGCTACTTGAGCGGCTGAGGCAATTAGATTCTATGAGCCCAAGAGTTTGAGGTTACTATGCGCTATTATGCCACAGCACTATACCCAGGGTGAAAGAGTGAGACTCTGTCTCAAAAATAAAAAAGATGATAAGAGTAAATATAATTGGTTCAGTTCTCCTCTATCCAACCACGTGGGAACACAGACAACTTTGTCAAAGTTTTAATGAGATTTACAAGTAGAATGATGAGGAAAGAATAAGGAAATTTATTTATCCTGAATAAGAGGCCATACTAAATAATATCTTGTAACTCAAGATTCCTGTAGAAAGCATGATGAACACAGACAGCTCTTGTCAATATCTTTGGAGGTAGAATTCTCTTCAGCTCCCTTTTCTTCCTACCCTACATCTGTTCCTAGAATGACATCCTCCGTGGCTTCTATTATTGATATAATGTGGTCTTCTGAGCCAGATCTCTCTATACATACACCCAATTGTCTTTGCACATTTAAAAATTTCTCAACAGACATACCAAAATAAAAATCATCTTTTCTGTGCCTCCCACCCCCCAAGCAAAGATACTCACCACCATTACCGTCAGTGCCACCATATATTCTGGTGAGTGCCATTTCTACCTTCTAACCCAGACAGATGCCTAGGGGCACCTTTAACCACTCTACGTTCCCACATCCAATCCATTTGCCACTTTTATTAATTCAAATTCTTTCCAATCTCGGGAATTCATTATTTTATTTTCTTCATGTCCATTGCCACTACATAAATTTAAGCCATCATTTCTTAGCTAGTTTACTTCAAGGAACTCCTAATAAGTCTCTTCTCTAATCTGTTATCTTCACTTCTACTAGACTAGAGTAACAATTTAAAAATAAAAATATGGCCATATTATTACACTGCCTAAAGTCATTCAATGAATGCCAGCAGCTCTCTGTCTCACATTAATCTCTACTCCACTCCCTGTTCTGATCCTAAAGTAGAGCTCTCTTGCCTCCAAATATGTTCTTTTCTTACCGCATGCTATTCACACTCTTTGAACATTTCCTGTTTTCTACCTAAATAATTTCTACTTATCTTGAAAGTTCAGATCAGATACTTCTTTCAGAAAACCTTACAGATATCTCTCTGTGTTGCTTTGCTCAAGGAGCTAAATTAGATATCCCACTGCTGGACTCCCACATTATGTTCTATTAATCATAGTGTTTTTAAATTGTCCATTAATTTAACTACTTTTCCCTTTCAACCATCAGATTCTTAAGAGTCTTTCAATATTTTCCATTGAATCCAGAATGCTTGGCATCCAGTCCAATACATAACACTTTTTAATTGTTGAATCAAATAGAATGAAGAACACAGATTTAAGAATCAAATGTATAAAGAGAATGCTTTGGCTAATAGTTAAATTAAGTTTCCTTTACTAAAAGTGTTTTGTTCTTTTTTTTATTGTTGGGGATTCATTGAGGGTACAATATGCCAGGTTATACTGATTGCATTTGTTATGTAAAGTCCCTCTTGCAATCGTGTCTTGCCCCCAAAAGGTGTGGCACACACCAATGCCCCAACCCCCTCCTTCCTTTCCTCTCTTTGCTCTCCCTTTCCCCCACCCCAACAGTTACCTTAATTGTCATTAATTGTCCTCATAACAAAATTGAGTACATAGGATTCATGCTTCTCCATTCTTGTGATGCTTTACTAAGAATAATGTCTTCCAGTTCCATCCAGGTTAATACAAAGGATGTAAAGTCTCCATTTTTTTTAATGACTGAATACTATTCCACGGTATACATATACCACAGCTTGCTAATCCATTCCTGGGTTAGTGGGCATTTAGGCTGTTTCCACATTTTGGCAATTGTAAATTGAGCTACAATAAACAGTCTATACAGGTGTCCTTATGATAAAATAATTTTTTTCCTTCTGGGTAGATGCCCAGTAATGTGATTGCAGGATCAAATGGGAGGTCTAGCTTGAGTGCTTTGAGATTTCTCCATACTTTCTTCCAAAAGGGTTGTACTAGTTTGCAGTCCCACCAGCAGTGTAAAAGTTTTCCCTTCTCTCCACATTCATGCCAGCATCTGCAGTTTTGAGATTTTTTTGATGTGGGCTATTCTCGCTGGGGTTAGATGGTATCTCAGGGTGGTTTCGATTTCTCTAATAGATAGGGATAATGAACATTTTTTCATATGTTAGTTAGCCATTCGTCTGTCTTCTTTAGAGAAGTTTCTATTCATGTCTCTTGCCCGTTGGTATATGGGATTGTTGGCTTTTTTCATGTGGATTAATTTGAGTTCTCTATAGATCCTAGTTATCAAGCTTTTGTCTGATTCAAAATCTGCAAATATCCTTTCCCATTGTGTAGGTTGTCTCTTTGCTTTGGTTGTTGTCTTCTTAGCTGTACAGAAGCTTTACAGTTTAATGAAGTCTCATTTGTTTATTTTTGTTGTTGCAATTGCCATGGCAGTCTTCTTCATAAAGTCTTTTCCCAGGCCAATGTCTTCCAGTGTTTTTCCTATGCTTTGAGAATTTCTATTGTTTCATGCCTTAAATTTAAGTCTTTTATTCATCTTGAATCAGTTTTTGTGAGTGGAGAAAGGTGTGGGTCCAGTTTCAGTCTTTTACATGTGGATATCCAGTTCTCCCAACACCATTTATTGAACAGGGAGTCTTTCCCCCAAGGTATGTTCTAATTTTGGTTTATCAAAGATTAGGTGGTTGTAAGATTTTAGTTTCATTTCCTGGTTTTCTATTCGATTCCAAGTGTCTATGTCTCTATTTTTGTGCCAGTACCATGCTGTCTTGACCACTATGGCTTTGTAGTACAGCTAAAATCTGGTATGGTGATGCCCCCAGCTTTTTTTTTTTTTATTACTAAGAACTGCCTTAGCTATATGGGTTTTTTTTCTGGTTCCATACAAAATGCAGAATCATTTTTTCCAATTCTTGAAAGTAAGATGTTGGTATTTTAATAGGAATGGCATTGAATAGGTAGATTGCTTTGGGAAGTATAGACATTTTAACAATGTTGATTCTTCCTATCCATGAGCATGGTATGTTCTTCCATTTGTTAATATCCTCTGCTATTTCCTTTCTGAGGATTTCAT
>CAUYPK010003873.1:0-35836 GCA_963574355.1 Loris lydekkerianus | reverse complement strand
CCAGGATGTACATATGCCACAATTTATTAATCCATTTGTGGATCGATGGGCACTTGGGCTTTTTCCATGACTTAGCAATTATGAATTGGGCTGCAATAAACATTCTGGTACAAATATCTTTGTTATACTGTGATTTTTGGTATTCTGGGTATATACCTAGTAGAGGAAATGTATTAATAGCATCAAATGGCAGATCTATCTTTAGAGCTCTAAGTGTTCTCCAAACATCGTTCCAAAAGGAACGTATTAGTTTGCATTCCCACCAGCAGTGTAGAAGTGTTCCCTTTTCTCCTCATCCACGCCAACATCTCTGGTCTTAGGATTTTGTGATATGGGCTAATCTTACTGGAGTTAGATGATATCTCAAAGTAGTTTTGATTTGTATTTCTCTGATGATTAAGGAGGATGAGCTTTTTTTCATGTGTCTATAGATCATGTGTCTTTCTTCTTTAGAGAAGTTTCTCTTCAAGTCCCTTGCTCAGTCTGAGATGGGATCACTTGTTCTTTTCTTGCTTATACATTTGAGTTCTCTGTGGATTCTGGTTATTAAACCTTTGTCAGAGACATAACCTGCACATATCGTCTCCCATTCTGAGGGCTGTTTACTTGCTTTGCTTACTGTGTTCTTGGCTGTCCAGAAGCGTTTTAGTTTGATCAGGTCCCAGTAGTGTATTTTTGAAGCTGCTTCAATTGCCCGTGGGGGGGAAGGGGTCCTCCTCATAAAATACTCGCCCAGATAGATTTCTTCAAGGGTTTTCCCTGCACTCTCTTCTAGTATTTTTATAGTTTTATGTCTTAAGTTTAAATCTTTAATCCAGTGAGAGTCTATCCTCTTCACCTGTCTTGACCTAATAAAACACTGTGGCCCCAAGGAAAAAGATTTTTTTTCTAGTGTGGCAGTCAATTAATTAGACTTTCTGTTACCCAGGATCAAAAACATTCCTATGTGATATAACTCCTTGGAAATTCAGTACAAAGCAACTACACACGAAAATAAAATCATATATTTCAATGGCATCAAGAACTATTTACGGACCTTTTCAGAGAGCAGAAGAAACTGTAAGTACTAATGCAAAAGATTATGTATCAATTTAATAGAATTGTGATCATTATACCCACTTTACAAAGTTAAATTTATCTGGGCTTCTCAGATAATGGTACCATCTTTTCAAAACATGAGAAGTACATATAAATAAGAAGATTCTACAGACAGAAATGTAGTCACTAGACTAAACATCCATGAAGGTCAAAACCCAAACTTTATCACACAAAATAGCTTTAAAAGAAAACCTGGAGGCAAAACACAATTTCAAGGAAATATGTGGAGATATGGATAGCATGACTTTGTCTCTACTTCAGTACCAATTTGGGAAAAATCGATTTATGTGTTTAGTATCATTTGTATCTGGTATCACTTGTAATATGTATAAAAGCAGGTTTTAAGACACTGAAAAACATTTCCTCCATACTTTGGCTTAAGAAATGTATACTACAGTTTTCAAACTTTTCTTTTGTTCAAGTAGTCTTTTTCACAAAGATTAAAAAGAGAAGAAAAATCTCATTCTCTGTTTAAAGTTTCTTCTATTTCTGATTGATCAGAGCCAATTACCTGAGATTTTTCTCCTACATATACAACCATGTTCCATCTTTTTACTTAACCAGATATAGAGTTATTCCTTATTTGCTGCTATTACCAATTTGAACAGATTTGTTTTTCCTCTGTTCTTTCAAATAAGCCATATTCACAGAAAAGTCATTTAAAACAAAATACTTGTTTCCACATGTTTCAATATTCTGTGATTTATTAGTGCAATTTTCACTGTTACATGTGTGGAAGGAGTGGAGGAGACAGGAACGTAACCATAATGACCCAGGGAAACAACTAGCAAATCCTCAACTAGGGTCCTCATGATTTATTTTTCAGAAATTTACAAGTTCCTGTCAGCAAATGGAGTGACCGGTTTTCCATTTGGAAGATACATTTGAAATGACCTAGTTTTAAACCCATCCTTTACATAAGAGGAAACTGAAGCTAGGAAAAGAAATGTGATTTGCCCGAGGCCTCCTCCAGAGAAGCTGGAGCAGCCCAGGAGCCCCGGATGGTGGCGCTGGAGCTTCTGGGATACCACGGCCAACTTGAACTTGGCTTCCTGGGACCAGAAACAAATGGTACTTTCATTCTTTTACCTTTAGGCTTAGCTATAGTTAGAAACTCACTTGCTCTTAATTTCCCTTTCAGTTTCCATTAAGTTAATGTATCAACAGGTCTTTTTATTTTTCTTCAAATCTTTCATAAAAAGGGGCATTATATACACATTTTCAAAATAAAATACTTGTAACGTATCGCACATACATTTACAATTTAAGATCTTATGGCAAGGATACAATATCTTTCAACAGTTTTACATAAAGTTACCTAGAATGAATTTACTATAGAAAATTCTATATTGTTCTCGTTAATCTATAAATGCCTATTATTGACAAGAGACCTGCAAACTGAAGCATTTTATTTTTATTTTTTTATACCAGTACTTTACACCTACATAATAGTCTAGAATGCAGTTAATAGTTAGGATCTAATGAAAATATATATTTAGTCTAGAACATATTACATTTCTAAATTAAAGACAATATTGTCGGGGTGGCACCTGTGGCTCAGTGGGTTGGCGTTAGTGGTGGGTTCAAACCCTGCCCCAACCGAACTGCAACAAAAAACAGCCAGGCATTGTGGTGGGTGCCTGTGGTCCCAGCTAATCGGGAGCCTGAGGCAAGAGAATCTCCTAAGCACAGGAGTTGGAGGTTGCTGTGAGCTGTGTGATGCCACAGCCCTCTACTGAGGGCAATAAAGTGAGATTCTTTCTCTATAATAAAAAATAAAGACAATATTGTAGATTTGTAAATTTATGACTACATTTAGTATGCCACATTAGCTAAAAACATACACTTTTTCAGATACTAAAAAGTTTCAGCCATCACTGGTAAGTGCCAGAAAGAAAGAAAAAGAAGTGACCAGAGGGAGTGCAAGCAGAACACAACATTTGAAAATCAGCTCTACTTACCAGTACAAGAGGGGCATCCATAATCCAAAAATTCAAATTCTGAAATGCCCCAGAATCTGATACTTTTTTAACACAACATGATACCACAAGTGGGAAATCCCACACCTGATAAGTCACAGTCAAAATGCAATCAAAACCGTTTTTCATGCATAAAATTATTTAAAATATTTTATAAAATTACCTGTGAGATAAAGTGTCTATGACATGCAAATAAATTTTGTGTTTAGACTTGCGCCCTATACCTATGATACCTCATTATGTATACCCAAATATTCCACAATTTTTAAAAAATAAAGAATTTCATATTTAATTCCTGTCCTAAACATTTTGGATCTGTACTCAACCTGTAATATAAATAATCCCCCAAGTGTTTAGAACATAAAGATGCACTGGAATGATGAACCTGGGGTACGCTACCTCAGCCAAGAAGAATCAAAGCTGAGTCACATTTAAATCTGGAGATGTTGCAACAGTCCTTGGGAACAGTCTCCACACCGAGTGGATGGGGTGGCACAGGGCAGCAGGGTGATGCCAAGCAAGGGAGTTACCTCCCCACTCCGCCTACCTGGTGCTGTAGGCAAAGGACAACTTGACAAACTTAGAAAGAAGCAATAAATTCCACAGAAGCAGCTGAATTGTCTGCTGAAAGACACTGGACTCTACCTAGAATGAGGCTGTAAAAAGGAAATGCATCCCAAACTTGCAGCAGTTTGAAATAAACACTCTTCGTGAAGTTCCCTTCATTGTCCATGCTTACAATCATCAGCACGTCCTTCTTCAGATACTAAGGCTGGGATCTGGCTTTCTTATTGTATAGGCTCTTATTTGCTTGAACACATACATTTATTTCTTTTTTTAAAAAAAAAAAAGTGGTTTTTTTTTTTCTATAGAGCATTGACTTTCAGAGAATGAATTTTTTAAATTTTGCCTTATGAATCATATTAAGTCAAATTTTGGCTTCTCTCAAAGGAAAACTTAAAAATGGTGCTTGGCTATTATGATGATTCACATCTTGTTGCCTGGTAAATTGAGATAAACCTACTGATACATTTGCTACCTGCTGTACACAGAGATAAACTCTGAAACGTCAGTGGCTGAGTTTATTTATTTCTTGCTCCCATAGACCTGTGATCATTCAGAAACTCAGGAGTAGTATCTTGTTACTCTGCCTTTTTTTGTAGGACCCTGAAATCTTCTGTTAAAGTAACGGATGGAGAAATCGATTACTTGAGGCACAGACAACCATACTTACTTCTTAGCCACCTCTGAACAGTCTGAAAATAATACACACACGTCACACTCCTTACTTTCCACTGGTAGGAAATAATCACCTGTCCCCTCTTAGATGTAAAAAGTTTGGTGGGAACTGAAAAAAAACATAGTTACAGGCTGACCAGCCACTTCCTAGGGCAACACCACTTAATGGAAAGGGAACACAAATATTAAATAGCTAATAATTACTCCAACCTGACAATCAATCTTACAAGTAAGTATTTATTAACAATCTATTAAATATCTGTTTCATGGCCTTCCCTAAATTCATATCTGGGTCAACTATGGTTTTACCAATAATCTGAAGGATGTACAAGCTAGGCCAGTACAGCGGCAACAGCTGTCCTAAGGCTGAGATGTCTTCCTCACAAATCATCATTCTTTATTTTTGCACGCCTCCTGAGCTGTGTTACGTTTATCTCTACTTGAAATATTTACACCTCTGTCTTTTGCAAATCCCATTTTTCTTTAAGTTCAACCTTCTGTTTGTAGCATCTTCTGTCCTCTCTAGATCACATTAATCCATCATTTCTCTTTAACTTGATTTTACACTTAACCTTTTCCTATCTTCACAATGGACTATTTGTCATAATTATATACTAGATTATGGTCAGTGAAAAATTATTGCTCACATCTCTTAATCATTCTCTCAAGTTTCTGGTAGAGTGAAGGATACCTTGGTATACTTAATGAATGAATGAATGAATTGAATTGAATAAATGATTATGAAGAACTGAGAATAGCTTTAACAGTTTAATAGTTAAAAAAGGCATTGTTCCTGAACAACATGCTGATTTTCATAAAGAGAAAGCTACACACGGGTGGCGCCTGTGGCTCAAGGAGTAGGGCGCTGGCCCCATATACCAGAGGTGGTGGGTTCAAACCCAGACCAGGCCAAAAAAAAAAAAAATGCAAAAAATAAATAAATTAATAAATAAATAATAAATATATACACACTTCCATATACATTTATGGTAGTTCCCAACCAAACCAACTAAATCTAGAAAGTAAGGATTGATTTTTATGTTTTAATTATCTTGACTGCTGCCTAATTTTACTGGTAAGTGTGTATGTAAGCTTGTACATTTTAACTAAAACATAGATACAAGTAGGAAAATCTATATTGTTATTTAAGAAAAAATTTTGAAGTTCAGGACTTAAGAGAAAGACATTTTAACATATCACTAAATCATGGGTAAAATAATAAACTTATATTGGTAGGAATGGAATTAGTTGTTTTGAATTCAATATTGAATTCTAATCCATGATGATATTTTACTACTTTTATAAACTTTCTCTTTGCTGAATAATTTTTCTGCTCAACTTTTGAGCAACTATTATACACCAATTATAGGCATTTTAAACACTGCTGCTCCAAACTTTACTATATCTCTATGTTCTAAAGAAGGAGGTCAAAAGCCAGAATTGTTTGGAAACTTTCTTAAATTTTGCAATGGCTAAATGTAAAGAAAGAATTCTCCTTGGTACCTTACATTTCTACAATCAATGAAAATCTGTTTGTTCGGTACCCACTGAAGATAAAGGAGGTCCAGTACCTGTTGAACCCTTGGGTACTGAACAAGACCTGCTTCGCTTGAGAACTCTAATTGGGCCTATATGTCAGCCATGTTGAAAACTAGCATCTTCGAATAGTTCTGAGTTGAAAGCTGTTTAGCAAGCTGTGTTATCCTTTGTACCTTCAAGGCCCCACAAACCTAAAGAACCCTCTGAGCTACAAGTCTCTGTGATAGAAGATTGTATTGATTGGAGGCAGAAGCAAAGAGAGGAAACCTCCATCTAGAGGCGTCCCTTTGAGCCTTAGACTTGCCAGCCAGACACGGCTACCAGGTAAAATACTTTAGGAAACAACTACCCACTTGCTACTAGATTCCAACCCACATGGTCTTGTGACTTTCTAACCCAGTGCCTCCATTTTGGAGTGGGTCAATGCAGACTTAATCATAAACTACACGAGAAAGGCCCAACAATCTTTGTTAAAGGGAAATAGGATTTTCAAGGAAACACCTGACCTAGTCTCAGCTGGCTTCAGCTTTATATATAAATTTTCTCTGGGGGGGGGAATTTATTCTTCACTGCACCATCTGAGGCATAGCCACTGCCTTGGAACAGGCCTTGATTCATACAGATTCTCCTAAATGTCTGAGACTAGTTCACTGGCGAATCAACTATGCTAAAATTTTCATGGTGGGTCACAGGGACTGGGCACTTTGTGAAAATGTGTGAAAATGGATGTGGTCACTATGTTCAGTGTACAAAACTCAAGACTGTCCTTATAGCTCTGACCAATATTAACATTAATATTAATATTCCCATTAATAAACTTTGCCATATATATATATATACTTTTTTTTTTTTTTTTTTTTTTTTTGTCCTATTTGAAAAACTATTGGACAGTTAAAGCCAGCTCCTTTGGGGCTGGAAACTGTGGCAACAACTTGCTGGTTTTGATCAAACCACATAGAGCGCTTGTGCAGATGCCTGCTGGAAGGGCTTGTTGTCTGATGGAGCCAACAGGAATAAAGTTGCTGAATGAGTCTGCACCACCCAGATTGCCACCATTGCTGCTGGGGTCTGGCAGTGCTGTAAATGACAACATACCCACCATCATAGCCCCAGCACAAAGACAAGGACCCTTTGTTTCTGTTCAGAGTCTATCACTCTAGGCCAGACATCACTTCTGCCAAAAGGTGATCCCTTTGTCTGGGGGTGAGAGAAACTACATTGTATGGTGTGCTGCCCTCATCCACTCCAGGATGAATCCCTACATTGGAGATTTGATCCCCTCTCAGGGTAAACAGGTGATGTTCATTCAAGTAACAGTTTTCCTCTTCCAATGGGAAAAACTAATTCTGATCACACCATGGTGTCCTTTAATAAATGCATGTATTCATCTTTTATAACCATTTGCAGACTCACGAAGATTTGTTTCTTATTGCAAAATCTACTCCATGATTAAATGATATTCATGGTATTCAGTGGACCTACCTTGAGCCCTAACATCATAGGGATTGGGTCTTATCTAGCATTGAAATAGCCTCCTCAAAGTAGGGACAAACTGTTCTGACTCTTCCATCCATATCACTTCTTGGGCCACACTCCTTGGTAAGATAGTTGATCATTGAATGTGACTGTCTCCAGAAATAGATCATCTTTCCTTAGGTACTTGTAGTGTAATTATCAGGACAAAAGAGCTACCATGTTATATAGACACTTTTGAACATTTGAGATTCTTCCCTAACCATTTCTATGCATGATGCTTTTTTCTTTCTTCTAATGCTTGATTGATATATGAGTTTAGACCTTGTTGGATCCATTAACCCTGGGGCACAGTTGAGGTCAATGCTATAGACTGATCTCATCTTGTTGCCTGGAATCCATTTAATTGTAGCCTTAAGTAAATTCTATAGGAGATAAATTGAACAGCCTTTGTCTCCATCCTAGCCTGCTGTATAAGTCAGAGTTGCCAACAGAGTAGTGTATGCATGGGGCAATTTGCCACCAGCCCAAATAGTGTAAAAGTAATGGGTAGATATTTGATGGGGGATGGATTCTCTCTGTGTCTGATATATTTTGCTATCTTGTGAACAAAGTACTGACTGCCTTTCCTTCCTAATTATAATTTCTAGGATATTTGTACAGGTCATATTTTTTGAAAACAGAGATGTATCTCCCTCTAAAGCAAAATATTTTAGCTCTTTGCATTCACGAAAGATAGAGATATTGTTTCCATCTGCAACAAAGAGCAGGCGTGCTTACTGACCGTTATAAAAGACATGTGTTCCTTAAGTTCAGGACTTTTCTCATGGAGAGGCAATCTACTGTGTGTGCAGATGTCACCTAACTCTTTTCATGTCACCTTCTGAAGATCCAGGCTAGGGGAAATAACCCAATGATGTGGATACCCTGGCTAGTTGTACACATCGTAAACTGTCGTTCAACCCCTACCAACATCTGGGAAACTTGGGCCGGCTAAATTCTTAGCTTGTAACTAAAGTCTCAGACTCTTCAAAGTTTCTGACATTAAGTGGAAAAATCCAGAATTCCAGCTATTTACCCTGATACCCAAGCTATGCCCGTCTCACCAGGATATTTTGCCTTTTAATTCCATTTTATAAAGTGAAATTTTATGATGATTTGAGGATTTGCATATTCTGAGTTCTATTTCTAAATCTCTTATTTTACACAGGACTTTAATGAAATCATTTTATTTTGCTGGCTTTAGTTCCATACGCATGTGTGAATTTTCTTTAATGTCTTAAAAAGAGATGTTGAATACATCATTATCAGTGATGTTGACAGAGCGAGGAAAACAGAGTCACTTTTGTTCTACCAGAATGGTAGCAAATGCATTCTTGAATAACTCCTCAACAGTGTAGATAAAAAGAATCAAGTTAAACTAAGACTGAACATATGCAGATGTTCCAATAATTCCATTCCCAGCTACATCAAACATAAATGAGCCCAGCTATGTATGAAGACACAGACATGAGACAGTTCTTAGCAGCTTTATTAATATTAAGATTTGGAAAAATATTAAATACAACTAATAGTATTATGGTTAAATAGAAAAGTAAACATTGCTATATCCTTACAATGACATAACGTACAGAAAAAAAGACAAAGAGAAAAGGAATGAAATTAACTACGGCTACATATAACAACATAAGTGAAATTTACATGTTTCCATTGGATGAAAGAAACCAAATAAAACACATCAGATATGATTCCATGTATACGTGAAGCTCAAAAAATTTATTGTATAGAACTAGGAGTAATAGGTACATTTGTGGGGCAAGGTTGGTGACTGGGAGAAGGAACGAGAAGGCATCTGGGCTTCCCACGCAATGTCTACATCCTAAGCTGGGTAGTGATTATACAGCTGTGTGTGGAGGTATCACCTTACTCTCTTCATGTCACCTTACGTCAGCTCTCTGTAAATATAGGGACTATCGTTAATTTATGCTAAATAAAAAGGGTATCTGGGCAGCACCTGTGGCCCAAAGGAGTAGGGCGCCGGCCCCATATACCAAAGGTGGCAGGTTCAAAACCAGCCCTGGCCAAAAACTGCAAAAAAAAAAAAAAAAAAAGGTATCCTATTGTATGTATATTATGCTATAATAAAAATTATACCCAAAACAACCAAGTTAAGATTATATAAATGTACACATGTAACTTTGTATTTAACAGAGAAAATATAAGGTTACTGGCAACTTGAATTATGGAGCACCAGCTCCAAAAACAAAGTTGGTGAATTATCCTGGCATGAGACATTTGACAAATAAGCAATTTAAAAGATTAATTAAAAGAGGATGAATTGAATTATTAAAAAAATATTGTTTCCACATATATAGCCTTTTTGGTATTACAGTTTAGTTTTAAAAAAGAATCAGTCTTTTGTTCAACCAAATAAGAGGATTAAAAAAAAAAAAATTTACTTAGCTCATTCCCAAGCCACACTGTGGGTTCTTAAAATACTTCATAATGATTATTTTCTGCATTTAATGAACCATAATTAGGAGCAAGTTAAATTCCAGGTATTCTGACAGGGTAATCATGGCATTCCCTGCTCAAAAATGTTTATTAGGACTTTATTACATGATATTTAAAATCTCCATAAAATAACATGGACAAATCTCTCTTTCGCTTTCTCTGTTTGTTTGTTTTTTATTATTATTAATATTAAATCATAGCTGTGTACATTAATGCGATCATGAGGCACCATACACTGGTTTTATAAACAGTTTGACACATTTTCATCACACTGGTTAACACAGCCTTCCTGGCATTTTCTTAGTTATTGTGTTAAGATAATTATATTCTACATTTACTAAGTTTCACATGTACCCTTGTAAGATGATTGTGGTTTTTTGAGACAGAATCTTGCTCTATCACCCCAGCTAGCCTACTATAACATCATCACAGCCACTGCCACCTCTAACTCCTGACCTCAAGGGCTCCTCCTGCTTCAGCCTAATGAGTTGCTGGGAGTACAGGTACATGCCACTGTGTCTGGATAGTTTTTCTATTTTAGTAGAGACCAGTCTCACTCTTGCTGAGGCTGGTCTGGAACTCCTGAGCTCAAGGATCCTCCCACTCTGACCTCCCCCCATCCTAGGATTATAGGTAGGAGCCACCTGTGGCCTGGCCTAAATATCTCTCTTAACTTCCTCATTTGCAACCAATCTTAGCTAAGTTCTACACTTCCCTATTCTCCACACCATTCAAATGTGCATTCCTTTATATTTTATTTCTAGATATTTCTTTAAATAAAAAAAATCTTCGTCTCCATCTGTTTGATTCATACCCATTTTTCAAAACCAAAGGGAAACACTCCTGTGTCCATGAAGACGTCTTTGACTTCTGGGCGATACCTCCCTCTCTCCCATTAATTCCCATGGTACTTCATAAATTGTGCTACAGAGCTATAACCAGCTGCTCTTGGAGCTTTGGAGTCATCACCAGAGTTCTGTTACAGTCAAGTCTAACCAACTAGAGGCAAATCAGGGCCCCCGCTGGGAGCTGCAGCTTATTTTGGAACTACTTCTCACTAGAAATAGATGACCTACTTAACACCACACCCCATGCCCCCCTCCCACATCAGGATCCCACTTCTGAAGGCTGAGTGGTCCCCACAGCACCACCAGCTTCTCAAATGCAAAGTCCTCTGTGTCTCATCTAGTTCCCTCTCTTTCCTAACAGGTTTCACTGACAGCAGAAATTCAAGAGACTCTCTGGTCCTTCCTGAAGTTACAGGCTCTCTCAACACACAAATCACAGTGTATTCTGTTTAAGTTCAATTACACTCCCCCATCACTTTCATAACATCTCTCATGTAGACCTGCAGAATATGCTTGACTAAAATGCATATGCTAACATGTCAAACAGATTGGAAATCTCAGTTTGGAGCCCAGATTACAAAAGCAGCACATTAGAATCTATTGAAGTGGATAGTTCTAAAAATGTAAAATGAGAACACCTTAGTCATAAAAATTCCTTTCTGCAAAGAGAAATTGACATTGTTAGGTAAATAAATTAGTAAGTGCTTAGGGTAGAAAATGAGAGCCCCAGGGGGTTGGAGAGGGTGGGAGGTGGGGTGATCTGCATGTGACAGAGAGACATGTTCCATCCTCCTAACTGGCCAGGGGAGGGCGGGAGGAGAGAGCTGGGACACTGACGGTGGGGTGGGGTGGGGTGGGGTGGGGTGTCTGCCCCCAGCACCTCACCTTCCCTGCCACCTGCTCCGTGTACAAACTTCCACAAAGGTTCAGTCTCCTACCCGCATACCCCTCACACCAGCTTTGTGCCGGTAGATCCCACCTCCACTGACCAAAATGTGAGAATCCTGAGCTTCCTGTGCAGACTGACAGGATGAGAAATGGATAAGAAAGAACCAAGGCAGACGCAAAGAGTGTCAGAGGCGCGTGCTCAAGCTTCCTGAGCTCAGAGAAACTACGAAGAACCTTGGACTTTCATTAATCAACAAAATTGCATAGTCATGTGAAGTGACCTAAATACCCAAGGGAAGGATACCTGGCTAGAATAGTTATTTATTTATTTTTTAACCTCAGTGAATAGTACCTAATTCTGTACAGTGACCATCTACAGATTCTCTCCCCATCACGTATTTTAAATTGTGGGCACTATCCATGGTGAGCTCTGTGGGCACAATCATGTTAATACACTGCAGACATATTCTCTGAATTTTGGGCCTAACCCAAAGTGAACTTTAAGGACTTCCTTCTCAAATTTCTAGGCCTAAATTTGGCTTACATTATAAACTGCTGAATTCAAGAGCTGTCTGTCAAGTGTTTTCTGGACCACAGAGCAATACACTTTACACTGAAATAGAGGAAAGTTGATGTCTAAAAAGAAACAGGGAAAAGGGACAGAAAGGTTATGAAAGTTGCTAACTCCAGGTGTTCCTCGGCTCAGCATTCTCTCTGCTTTTCTCAAATCTTCATCTTCACATCTTTCTTGCCTTTTAAATTCAAGAGCCATTTCAACAGTGGGTCAAACCAAGTCAAATTGAATTTTTACTTGCTACTTAGAAATAGTTCTTACTCCTAATCTCTGCCACATGATATTTTTACATTATATAGACATATTTAAAGCATTTCTGTATACAATTTATTATTATCATTATTATTTTGCATCAATGTGAGGGTACATATGATTAGGCTACACTGTTTGTGTTTATAGGGTAGAGTCTGAGTTGTCTTTGAGTCCTTCCTTCAGGAGATGTGCTCTGTACCCCAACATTTACCTGATAGGTGGGAGCTCACTCTACTACTCCATCCCCACTGACCCTTTCCCTTCTTGAATTCAATTTTTTTTTTCTCTCCTGTGTGGCTGTAGTTGTTCATCTACTAGTTTCAAACTAGTGTTGAGTGAATGGGATGCTTGCTTTTCCATTCTTGAGATACTTTACTACGGAGAATGTGTTTCAACTCCAACCAGCTAAATACAAAAGATGTAAAGTCTCCATCTTTTTTTTATGGCTGAATTCCATAGTAGTCATATGCCACAATTTATTAATTTATTCATGGATCAATATTATTTCCACATCTTTGTGATTGTGAATTGTGCTGCTATACACATTTGAATACAAATGTCCTTGTGATAAATGACTTTTTTTCCTCTAGGATGATACTTAGTAATGGGATTGCAGGATCAAATGAGAGGTCTACTTTTAGCTCATTGAGGATTCTCCATACTATTTTCCCAAAAGGCTGAATTAGTTTTCAGTCCCACCAATGGTATATAATAAATGTTTTCTTCTCCCCACATCCACATCAGCATCTATAGCTTTGGAACTTTGAGATGTAGGTTATTCTCACTGGGGGTAGGTGATAGCTCAAGATGGTTTTGATTTGCATTTCTCTAATGATTAGGGACAATGAGCATTTTTTTCATGTGCTTATGGCCATTCATCTGCCTTCCTGGGAGAAGGTTCTGTGAATTTTAAATACTACTCAATTATTTTCATCTCTATTATCACAACAGATAATATGTCTCTTGGTAATAAATGAATATTTCAAAATAAAATTTTCATAAATTTACAAAAGAAATACCATCTTCTGTTATAAAAGACTGCAATCATATCATTGTAAAACTTTAAATGTTTATTAAGTTAATGTTCTTAAGAAGAGACAGGTGATTTAATAATGGTCTTTATATAATTTATATACCAGCCCCTCCTAAACCACACTTAATGTAATACACTATTAATAAATGTTATATAATAACATTAGTGTAAATAATTTCTTCACTAGTGATTTTCTCAGGGTCCTTAATATGCTAACAGAGCCGGAAGCTTCAAAATGAGCCTAGGGAACACAATGTTTTCCCTTGCATATTCTTACATTTTTCGGCTTGCATCAGGTTAGTCTTTTATGAAACTAGCTTTAATAGCCAGGCGTTGTGGTGGGCACCTGTAGTCCCAGCTACTTGAGAGGCTGAGGGAAGAGAATCACTTAAGTCCAAGAGTTTGATGTTGCTGAGAGCTGTGAGGCCAGGGCACTCTACCGAGGGTGACATAGTGAGACTCTGTCTCAAAAAAAAAAAAAAAAAAGGAAGAAAGAAAGAAAGAAACTAGTATTAAAACATGCTAATATGCAGTCTAGAAACATATCTTTGTGTGTAAAAAGAGCAGGGTAACAAAATGGGGGAATATGTCAAAGGTGCCGACATTATGTTATAGTGGGGGCATGTCGAAGTGTCGAAGTCCCTACAACTCCACCTTTCATATCTCTCATGAGGCCTAACCTGAAATAAAAATAATAATTATGAGCATGGACAACCTCACACTTATTGAGTTATTGCTAAGTGTCAGGCACTGAAGATTTTTCAAATTATTTCATTTGACAATTCATCACTGCAACAAACTGTTAGGTTGCTGAGATTTTCCTTCTTTTCCTGGGAAAGAAACTTCTATTTACAGTAGAAAAGCTGGGATTCTAACCCAGATTGACTGAATTAAGCATCCAAAATGCATAAAACAAAAAAGCTATTTAAATGTCAAGACATTAGGTCTTCATTAGGATTTATTTGGAATTTTATTAGCACCAGGTCGAACAGCAAAGATAGTTGAGATCAGGCACAGAAAAAAATGAAAAAACGTAGCTGGAACACTACAGAGAAGATAAAGAAAGAAATGTATTAGAACACAGAGCATTGCCCAAAATAAACTGGTCCTGGGAGGGCCAGATGCAGAATGAGGGCACATTTTTCTATGTGAGGATCTGGCGAGGAGGGAGGAAGACGTGACAAATGGGACTTCCTCTGACTTTATAATTTCCTAGAATTCACTTCATTATTAATGACGGTGAAAATTAATGGGAGAGAAGTGAGGACATTGAAGTCATAAATCAGTCATTGCAGATCTTTTCTCCTCCCCCCACCTCACAGAGCAGGTCTCGGGCTGCAACACATTCATACGAGGACCATGTCTACAGCAAGCTGTGACAAATCCTTTTTGATTTGAACCTGACCTAAATGAATTGATTTGAATCCAAGTAAACAGAACCAAAAAAACAGATTTCTATTTTGGATAATTTTAAAAGGAATCTGAAAAATTACCCAGTCTTTTATCCTCTGATCAGTTGTAAAGAGTCCAATGCACAACAAATCATAATTCATGAGTACACACACCAAATTAATGACACCCTGTCCAGGCAGCTTTCACCTCTCAACACTATATAGGTTAATTGTGACCTGCCAATTTAGACACCAGGTAGGAGAGTACAGAATGAGGAGGAAAAGAAATTCTCTACAATTAATAAAGGTTGCAAAGACATGTTGGATAAGGAATAAATTGTATAATGATACAAAAGCTTGAAGTCCCAGCTACACAGGAGGCTGACAAGGGAGAATCGATCTCGTGAGCCCAGGAGTTCAAGACTTCTGTGAGCTGTGATCACACCTGTGAATAGCTAGAAATCTGCACCACAGCCTAGGAAATAGCAAGACCCCGTCTTAAAAAAAAAAAAAAGTAAATAAAATAAAAGCCACGATTATATAACATGGCTTTGACTTTCAAAGAGAAAGTGGCTTTGAAATCTATGTTTTATAATCAGGGAGAAATTATGTTGATAGTAGGAATGAAAATATAGATATATTAAAATAAAAATGAATTAGATAATTGCATCATTGTCAGTTATTGAATTATCCTTTCTATTACTAGTGTCACATTTTTGTAGAACTCACTCTGATAAATCATACCAAATAATGTAATTTAATTCTTCATCTTCACTATTTAGGTTCAATCCCGGCTGCCTCAAGATCAATGAAGAAAACGTAAAAATCAAAATGAATGTGTAAATATGAGTTTGTGATAGCAGTAGGCAATGTTCTGAATTTGCAGTGGTACAGATTAAATGTGTTAAATTGCTTGAGAAGAGTTTATGATTACAGAAGTTACTTTGTCTTTTATTACTTGTTTCGAATGTCAGAAACACCTTATGAAGCAAAACTTAAAAGATATTATAACTCAGAAGAGGGTTATTTATTAGTTATAGTAAAATATTTTCCCAAGAAGTTACTGACTTTATAATATATCTTATAGCTATGAGTGAGTTAAACTGTTATGATACGGGAGGAAAATTTGTAGAAAGATTTGATGAAGACTGCAAAAACCAATCACTTGTCATGCTCCAGTGCACCCTTATCTGCCCACAATGAGGCAGCACTCTCCAAGAAAAAGAACATTATATCCTAAACACCACAGTCAGCGCAGTTGATGACACAGACTGTTCTGTGTGGTAGTCATTACATTTTGCGTGGAGCAGAGGGTGGAGAAAGCCTTAAACAGCTGAGTATAACTGACTTATGCTAAAATAGTTAAAGCAGCATATTGTCTTCATAATTGGACTTTTAAAAGTCACAATAAAGCTACATTTGTAATTATAAAAATGTTTGGCTTTTCTCTTTTCCCTCAAATGAACAGTTCTTAAAAATATAATTCCATCCATAAACATTTTTTCACCTAATTTAAAAGTACTTGTCACCTTGATGAGCAAATTCAGGTATTAATTTTAAGAAATTGTAGAAAGTACTAAATCAATAATGCTTGGTTATTATCAAATAATTGGGAGAAAAAAAAATCATTAGAAGTCTTTGGTGTTTAAAACTTTCTAAACCTGTATTTGGTTTTGCTGTAACATGTAATCTTCTTTTTATGGTAGCAAAACTTTTGGAAATAAAATATTGCTCATCATAATAAATAGCATGGACACGTCTAAACATCTCATTGAATCAAATGTCTTCAAAAGTTGAACAGCCCTTTACTGGACCTTAAGATATAAGTGGAGGAGCCAACGTTCAGGAAGTATTTTTTTCAGGGAAAATCCATTCCATGAATAATAAATAATAATATTTGTTATTATACAGAGTGTCCATAAAGTTCGTGTGCCATTTAAAATAGTTGTAACTTTGTACGTATATGTGATAGAAGGAATTTTTTTTAATTAGGAAGGTTGATGTATCTAGTTTTTGAAAGAAACACCATGCAGGAATTCTATATCCAAGTGGATGAAAAAAATTCAAAAAAACAGTTTCTGTGGATGATAAGCCACGGTCTGGTAGGTTAGGTTGAGTGAAGAAACTGTAGCATCCGCAGAAGGAATCTTTAAGACAAGTCCAAGAAAGTCATTAAGATAAGCATCATGACAGCTGAGGCTTTCAAATTCTACCCTGCATATGATTCTGCAGTCAAGACTTCACAGGAAAGCGTCCGAAATTCAAGTGCATCAAATGTTGTTAGAAGAGGATTATCATGCATGACTCACTTCCATCATCAGTTCAATGAAAAACTTAGCAATGAAGATGCATTTGTGAGTAATTTAATGTTCTCTGGGGAAGCGACATTCCACATGCCTGGCAAGATGAACAGGCATAATTGCTGTATTTGGGGAACTGAAAATCCACATGAGTCTGTTGAACATAAAAGAGATTCTCCCAAAGCTAGTGTGTGATGGGCTTTGGGAAAAAATCTAGTCCTAGGGCTCTTTTTTGCAGGGCATGTTGTTAATGGTGGTAGCTATTTGGAAATGCTGTGGAATTACTTTATTCCTCAGCCTGAACAATTAGGACCCAGAGAACACCCCGTGTTTCGGCAGGATGGTGGTCCTTGTCAATTTGTTCTGCATGTGAGACAATTTCTACATGAGAAATTCCCTAACAGATGGATTAGAAGACGTGGACCATTTTCCTGGCCTCCACATTTGCCAGATTTGATTCCACTGGATTTTTTTTTTGTTTGTTTTTTTAGAGACATGTGAAAACTAATGTTTATTCTCAGTGGCTGTTCCCTGTCCCACCTGGGGTGCCACTTGGTGGACTGGGACTGGCCAGGTCTACTGGACAGCTTATCTAGTGTTCAGACACAGACTGCTGTGCTATCGTGCTCAGGAACAATTACCCTTAGTTGCCTGAGGACTATTCGCCTTAGCAGAAGGGAGAGAAACAGTCTTAGTAAGAAAGGAAACCTTAGCAGTCTTATTGGAAAGACTCGGGGCAGACACCCTGCGGGCAGGAGACAGGAAGAAGTCAGAGAGAGCCGGCCCCTGAGAGAATGAGCGCTCTACGACTGTCTTCTCCTGCAGCTTCTGATAGATGTGATCCCATGGAGACTTACACCACGGGTGTGGTGACTGCCAATCACTGATGCTCTCGCCTCCCGAGCTCTCATGTTAGGAAGAGCAGAATCCCTTCCCCATGCCCTTATCATCGAGGTGTATATTACTGAGATGTTACAGGTGTTTCTTATAATTACAGACGGTTCCGAGCTTAGCTCTCCCCTCTCCTTTCTTTCTTTTTTTTTTCAGTTTTTGGCCGGGGCCAGGTTTGAACTCGCCATCTCCGGTATATGGGACCGGTGCCCTACTCCTTTGAGCCACAGGCACCGCCCTCACTTTTCCTTTCTTTAAAGCTATATGGTCTGCTACAGTTTATTCAAGAAGCTTCAAAATTTTATATTATTTTATTTTATTTTATTTTATTTTATTTTGTGTTATATTTTATTTTATTTTATATACAGAGTCTCATGCTGTGGCCCTGGGTAGAGTGCCATGCCGTCACAGCTCACAGCAACCTCAAACTCTTGGGCTTAAGCAATTCTCTTGCCTCAGTCTCCCAAGTAGGTGGAACTTCAGGTGCCCACCCACAACACCCGGCTATTTTTCTGTTGTTGTTGTAGTTGCCATTGTTGTTTTAGGAGGCCCACGCTGGGTTCGAACCCACCAGCCTTGGTGTATGTAGCCAGCGCCCTACCTACTGAGCTATGGGTACCACCAAAACCTTGATCTTTAGAAGGCTTGCAAGCTAGGATAACTGATGTGGTTGCTGGTTTTACTGAAAATCAGCTTGAAAATGTTTTCTGAGAACCACAGAATCATATTACCCTTTTTATCAATAATGATGGTGGACATGTTGAAAATTAACAAGAACAATTAAAAAAGTGTTTCTTCTTTCTAATACTTTTTACAGATTCTTTCTATCACCCATACTTACAAAGTTACAACTACTTTAAATTGCACACAAACTTTATGCACACCTTGTATATTATATATAAATATAAATTGTATGTAAAAAACAGATATAAAAACTATAGATGAGGTCAGACAACTAAGTTTACACATTCATCAAAAAGAAAAGTGCTGCCTCCCGCATTGCTGAATATCGCTACGGTTGCTTTCAAAGTATTCCACGAGGCCATCAGGTGACCACAGTGATAATCAGAAATGAGGTAGGTAGCACTTTTTCTAGAATGAGTTTGCAAACTTAATTGTCAGACTTCATACAATGACTTATGGCCATTCCAGAAAAACAGCTCCAAAATTGCTCTGAAGGGTGCACTGGGCACTGGCATCAGTACATATCTTCCCAAAGGAAATACTTTGCAGGTGACCCTAGTGATATTCAACAATGAGGTAGGTAGCACTTTTTTATTTTTTAGGATGAGTTTGCAAACCTAATTGTCTGGCATATATATATATATATATATATATAGAGAGAGAGAGAGAGAGAGAGAGAGAGAGAGACATTACTAAAGGTCAAACTTTGTTCTCTATATTGGCTACACCAATTTACCAACAGTGTAACAAGATATTTCCATTCTTGCCAACACATGTAATCTATTGTAAATTCTGAAAAAAATAAATTAAGAAAACTACCATATGACCCCGTGACCCCACTTCTTAGTATACACCCAAAGGAATTAAAATCAAGATCTCAAAGAGATATCTGCATTCTTGATTAATGGCAGCATTATTCACAATAACCCAGACATGAAAGCAGCCAAAAGGTCCATGGATAATGGATACAGAGCATGTAGTATATAAATACGATGGAATATTAACTTGGGAAAGGAAGAAAGAAGGAGATACTCCCATTTGCCACAACATAGATGAAGTCAAAGCATGTTAGGTGACATGAGCCAGACACAGAAGGACAAAAACTACATCATCCCATTTTTACGAGGAGTCAAAAATAGTCCAACTCATAGAAGCAAAGACTGGAATGGTGATTTCCAGGGGTTAAGGGCTGGGGAAATGGGAAGGTATTAGACAATGGTGAAAAGTTTCACTTATACAAAATAAGTCCCAGAAGCCCGCTGTGCAGCACAATGCCTGTAATAAACAATACTGCATTCTGTACCCAAACATTCGCTAAGAGAGTTTATTTCATGGTAAGTGTTCATTCTTACCATTATCATCACCCATGCCATCATCATCATAGTTAACAAAGATGGCAGAAGAAAACTTGTGGAGGGAAGAGAAATGTTTATAGTGAAGATTGTGGTGATGGTTTCACAGGTGTATCTCCTAACTCATCACACTGTAAGCATTAAACAGGGATAGCTTTTAGGATGTCCATCATAACCGAGACAACCTGGTTTTTTAAAAGTACCAAGTGCTGTCCAAACTGCTTATATAACTTATTCATTTTGAAAATGTTCTGAGTGACTGGTTCTCTTCGAATATACTTCTGACATCATCTATTTTAATAGCAGCTTTCCACCCTTTTCAGGCCCCACGTGGCTCCCCTCTCAGCGGGCTGCACCTACAACTCTGTGGATGGTAATCAACTAAGCTGCCAGTTTGGGTTTGTCTTACCCCAGAGCTAATGTGGATCAGTCCATGGCCTCTACTACCTCTCCTTTTTTCCACAGCTGACCTACCTCAGTTCCTAGGGATCTGCACTTCAGGCCAGACCCAGAATACATTCTATTTCTCACACATTTTAATATGTGTGACATTCATTAATGAATAGATAATATCAAAGTGCATGTTGAACTGTTTTTATGAAGCTGGAACATATTTAAAACCAAAGGCAATAAAGAGCATGAATAAAAAATGTACTGAACAGTCTCAATACAAATAAGGATGAGTTATTCAGTAAAACATTGCTAGGTAGTATTCAGCAATAAATTAAATATAGTGAGAAAAGGTAGCATTTTACAAGAAATGCAAGGCTGTTTAATATTAAGAAATTTATTAATACAATGAAAACCTGTTCAAAATCTACAGTAAATCAAACACAACACTATGCATACACTGACCCATTAAATATATTTCCAATTAAGTCAAGAACAAGACAACAGAAACTCCTGTGTTATTATTTAACATTGTTGGAATGAAATACCATTAGTATTAACAGATGATATGACATTTCCTTAAAAAAATATAAAAATCAACCAATAAACTATTAAAAATTAAATATGCAGTTTTTCAGTATTTCAGCACAAATCAGATAAAAATTAACATAAGACCTTTTAATGATAGCAATAAGTATGTCAATTTTTGATGAAATTACCTAGCAATAAACTTTGACATTAAACATTACATTTAAATAATGTAAATTAAGATGATGAGTGAAAGAAAAATACCTTGTAAGTTTATGTGGTAGCCATCACAATAAAAATCACCATAAAAGTTATTTAAAAGTTTAAAAGTTATTTAAAAGTAGATATTTTATTAAACCATAAATGGACAAGAAAGTGAAGCACATTTTAAACTAAAATGAAATGAGAACCTTGTTTTACAAAAATGTTAAAATTTATCACTGAGAAGCAACAACTTAACCGTGATTCTGGCACTAAAAGCACAAATAGATGATGAAAGAGTTGAGAAATCTTCAAAACGGATTTACACACAGATTTGTTTACAGTATATCTTTTTTAAAGTGCTTTCGTGCAGAGATAACCTAAAAGAAGAATTACTTCAGTCACATAGTATCACAAAAGATCCTTATTACAACATTGTTTATTAGGAGAAAATTTAGAAATTCTAAAGATTCAGTAGCATATCAACTATATTTTATTATCCATAGATAAAATACTAAGCAATCATTAAACAAGATAAAAATATTACAATACATGTTGCATTATTTAAATAAATGCATTAAAGAATATGTTCATTATCCCAATTTTAAAAATAAAATGTGATATATTCCAAAATTCTGAAGGTATGTACATTTCATATTGACAAAACCCATCTCTGCATTTCTTTCAATGTTTTATGAAAACTTATATTGAATAGATTATTAGGGAAAATGCTATTTATATACATTAAACACTAACACATTAAGTTTTTATTGTTTCCATATATGTAAAAATAATCATTTTAGTATTAGATAAATATTTTCCAGGTTTTTCATCTGGAACCATTACATCATCCCTTCAAGGGCTATATGGTGGTACAGAGTATCCCTCACATCTCCATACAGAGGGAAAATGGAAAATTGAGCTAAATGTTATTTGTTTACAAAATATTCATTACAAAATTTTACAAATTATTTATAAAATATTCTTTATGTGTCAGTCACATCTTTGTAAAGCTCTTTAGTGAATATTTTGTAAATAAAGGTACATTTAGCTACAATTTCTCATTTTCCCTATATGTATGGTGACATTTGGGACACCCTGCAGTGTATTATATTATTATTACTTTTCATTGTAATGTTATGTACTCTGTTTTATGTATCAAAAAATTACTCTGAGATGGGCTTCCTTGGCTTCACCTATGTAAAAGTGTTAATTAATGGTATAATAAAATAAAATAAAATAAAATTCCTCATGCATATTCTAGGGAATAACATCCCATTTTATTATTATTTGACATTTATATCTAAGTATAATTAAATAAAAAGAGTAGCATATTTAGTTTTGAATATCTAAGAACCTTGCATCACTTTACTAAAGCATGAATTATAAATTTTTGAAATGTAAACTTTAGCAAATATATACCAGAACAAATTGGGAGCTTTGCTAATGACATTAATTGTTGTAATTAAAGAATAAAATGATTTGGTTAAAAAATTTAGCATAAAAAAGAATTCATACTATTAAGGTAAAGATTATTTTTAAATAAATATTAGTTTGTTTTTCCAGAGAATTTTGATGAGACAATGATTTCTCAAAACTGGAATATTTTTCTTTGGCAAAGAAATTATTTACATATTTTGAACTCTATTAGTTTAAGTATTCATGAGGCTTCTACTTTAACATATGAAATGAATTACCTATCAATTTTGAGTTTCTTCTTCAATTAATTAATAAAAGATAATTTTGTTTTTGTTCAACTATGTAGATTTCTTTAGGAAAAGCCTTCAGTTGGTTGTCTCACTATCATACTCTTCAACCAGTGATTTCTGGTAAATAAATCACTTTTATATAAATCTTCACCTCAAGGTTCTCAGAATGCCAACTCAAGAAAAATGACTTCCTAAAATATTGCAATAACTAGCTAGAGACCTTAAACCACACTGGATGCTTAAAGTAAAAACAAAAACAAACAAACAACAAAATCCACTGAGATTAAACTAAATATTTCCCATCCTGAAAATGCAAAGTATGTTTTGCAAAATACTGCAAAAGAATAAAATACAAAATCCTGATTCCCATGTCATGTTCTTCTATGTTTTATAAATACTCAAAAGGTAAATTTAAGTACTATTCCTCTTACCGCCAAGGTGATTAGATAAAGCTCACATTTTTCTATAATTATTTCACTGAGTGGAGGCAAACATTGAAAACTAAAATTAAAATTAAAGACAAAAGCAAAAACAAAAAATAAATCATGAATAATTTATTTTGCAGGAACCCAAAATGGATTACAAATGCCAGTAAGCAAGTATACTACTTCCCCCGAGGGTTCTCTCTCACTGTCTATAATAAAAATAATAATAATCGAACCCTGCACATACACACACAAAAAAAAAACTATTCCAAGCTGAAGTGATAGATTATACTAGATAACAAATAATACTGAAATGCCTGTGATATTGAAACCGTATAGTTTTCACTCACTCTTCTTGTCTGAAACAGGTTGCCCAGGGGCTGTGCTCCTCATAGTCACTCAGGGATCAAGGCTGGTGTGGTCTCCATCTTGACACATTTATCCACAGTTACTGAGGAAGAGCCACATAAAGATGGGGGTCAAACATACCCTTCTTGTCCAAAATTCATTGACCAAAACTAGTTGTTTTGTTCCACCAAACCACAAGATGACCACAATTGGGGTCTTCATGGTGCCCAGAAGGAGATGACAAGCAGATGTTCACGAGCAGCTCTGTGACAACCATGTGAACTTTTCTCTCCTTTTCTCTTCTCCAAGGACATCTCTGTACTCTTTCAGCCAAAGAACTTCCCTCCTTTTCCAAGGACATCTCTGTACTCTTTCAGCCAAAGAACTTCCCTACTTTTTTTCAGAAACAAAAACTGAAACTATATAGGGTGAGTTCCCTCACGTGCCTGTCTAAAGGTGACTAAATTACCATAACATAGTAAACTGTTCTCCTCTGATCTCAAAGAAAAAGATACAGAAGATATTCCTCTACCTACTTCCACTTCATTTTTTAAGAGGCTCTGCTTCATCTGTAATTTCATTTTTCATCTTTACTTACGATCTCATCCATACTTCCCTGTCGCCCTTCTAGTCTATAAACAAACTCAGTTATCTGACCCTCATAAAATCTTCTTGACTGCTTTGTAGCAATCTCTCCCTCTCTCTTGGAAAATAATAGTGTATAATGTCTTTTTCATTCTTTCTTTTTTTTCTAATTATAAAAGATTGCATGTATAAAATTGTTTATTTCTTCCATATCTACCTTTATCTACCCATGGAAGGAATACCTAGATACACAGAATATAAGAAATATAATAATACCAGGTCCCTTGAAGTGCCTGGAGTCACTGTCATACCTAACTCTGTAGGAAGCCACTTTCTCTAATTTGGACATAATCATCTGCTTGCTATTTCTTCATGGTTTACCAAACATGTATATTCCTTCCAAAAACATTTTATTATATTTTCTACTAGACTCATTTCTCAATGGAATCATACCATATGTACAAATGTTCCTCTATTATTTGCATATTCTCTCAACATAAAATTTTGAGGTGGCGTCGCATGGATATACTTATTTGTAATTCATTCAGTTATTCTGCTCTAGGGTGTCCCATTGTTTGGTAACTTACGATTCATTCTACTGTTGGTAGGTACACTTTTGGATTGTCTCAAGTTTTTTTATTACTACTAATTATTAATTATGAATATTATTTAGATGTCCCAGATATTCGTATGCAAACTGTTCTCTAGGATTTACACAACACACTTACATTCCTCTTTTTTTTAAAATTTATTTATTTATTATTTTTTTTATTATTATAGATAAAAATATGCACCATAGATGTGGCCCAACCCATCACCCTCCCTCCACCCAAACCTCCCCCCTCCCTTCCCCTTCCTTGTCATGCAGTCTGTATGTTAAAACTGACTTTATAATTCCAGGTCGATTTTCATAGTGGCTTCATCAATTTATACTCCCCAAACACAGTATATCATTTTTCTTGTCATTCCACATCATTGCCAACATTTAGTATTGGCAGACTTTGTACAATTTGCAAGTCTATTGGGTGTGAATTATTTCACTGGAATTTTCATTTGCACACATGGTTGTGTTCTGTTCATATTTTTATTGTGCATCTATGTTTTTCTTTTTCTACAATATATTTTCATAACTTTTGCTCATTTTGCCATTAAATTATTAAGCTTATAAAATTAGGAGTTTTGCATATATGTCAAAGCCATTATCATTCAGAGTTGCTTGCATTACAAATACCATCTCCCAGAGTATCTCTATCACTTCACATTTCCATGTCTTTTGATGAGTATAAGTTTTAGTATATAATATTATCAGTGCTCTCAATATTTTTCTTTATATCTTCTCAATTTGAATATTATGAATATATACTGTAGGAATCCAAAGATATTCTTCCATGTGTTTTTCTTATATGTGACTTCTACAACTATTTTTATGGCATGAGTAGAAATTACATTTTATTTTTCCACATGGGTACCCAAATGTCAGCCAATTTATGGAATAGGGAATTTTCTTCACAGACGTGCATGTTGGGTATTATTATTTCTGTTTTATTGGCCTAATTCTGGGTTCCTGTGCCAATAGCCTTGCAGTACCTTCATATTTATCAGTTGTTTATAATAAGGCTCGATAACCAGTAGGCCTTGCTTCTTTCCCCCAAGTAGGTAATCTTTTACAGGAATTTGACACATTTGGGCACATGAAATTCAGTATAAATTTGAAAATCAGCTTGACATGATCTCAAAACCTGTTAATGTGCAGTAAATCAACCTGTTAAACCTGTTGAATGTGCAGTAAATCTAAGGATCATTTTGGGATCAAAAGACATTTTAGGATTCTAAGACATTTTATCCATGATCCTCACACAGCTCTGTATTTTTCAATTCTTTCACTACAGTTTCTCAAAAGTCATCCATACTTTTTTTTTTCAACTCACTCCTTCTGTTGTTCTTTTTGTTAGATTTAAACTGTCTGTATGTCACTGTCATTTTGCAAATAACAACTGACAACTATGTACTAATTTTATGTCTAGCAATTATTGTTAATTTTTCTTGATTGAATGATTTTTTTTTTTTTTTCAGCAGACAGAGCTCCACTGTTTCAGAGGCTAAAATGCTGTGGCATCAGCTTACCTCATGGCAACCTGAGATTCCTGACTTGAAGGAATCCTCCTGCCTCTTCATCCTGAGTAACAGAGACTACAGGGCCTGCCACAATGCCAGCTCATTTTTCTATTTTTAGTAGCGATGGGGTCTGACTCTTGCTCTGGCTGGTCTCACACTTGTGAACTCAATCATTCTAGCCTTGGCCTTCCAGAGTGCTAAGATTACAGGCATGAGCCACTGCACCCAGCCAATTGAATGCATTTTTGAAGACCATTTTGAGGAAAAAGAGAAGTAAAGGCAATTTTTAATTTTGTATTTTAATAAAGGTGCTTTTAGTATTTCACAATTATTATTACCATTCTGTAGAGCACCTCTGTCAAGTTAAGAAAATTACTTTCAATTCATATGAACCAGAGAAGCTACATAGAATCCAGTACCTCAAATCCAAGTGTGTTAATGTTGTGCTCATATTATAGTTAGAGCTTGTTTGGATAAATAACTCTTCACCCTTTAACTGCACCCTTTTTCTATTTCTCAGGACCGTGGAGAATAATAGTTTGGGAACAGATAACCTCTAATTCCTTCAGTCACTTGTTAAATGAGTGCAAAGTAAGTTCCCTGTATGCTGCTAACCACTTGCATCTTGGGCTGTAATTTCTGCTGCATCCACCAGTGCAGTGAGACAGACATACCGCAAATTGAGCAAAGCAATTTTCTTGCTCACAGGCAGCAAGGGACAACAGGATCCTGAAATTCATGGTGAGTGGGTCCTCCAAGGTTCCAGGAAGCTTCCCAGGACAGAAGAAATATCTATACGCCCTCCACCTGAACCACGGCAAAGGAGCCCCAGAAAACACTCACGTTGTGTTTCACAACCCAGAGCAACATGAATCCTTGGCGCAAAGTGTTCTAAGATATCCCATCCTAGCAGGGACAAAAACAGAGCCCTGGCTGTTTTGGCCGCCCCCCCTCTGTCTCAGTATAGTGCGCTGCCAGCGCCCCTTACAGCTTTTCTTGAGAAGCTCAGGCGAGAAAGGGGGGAATGATTGGACCAGTCCCAGGCCACCATGAGAACTGTCTTGAAAAGAGCCTTGGTTATTTTCCACAAGGACGATCCCTTGACATAGTTTTTAGTAGGCTCTTTTAGAATCTGAGGTGAATATAGCTATCACTAAAGTTAATTACCGATAAGAATTTATTTTACTGTTATTGGTCAAAATGTACACCTCTTTGATGTAGTCTCGCTGTTTTGATTTTAGAGCCTTCTAGGGATTAGGCTTTATGAAATGACATCATAGTTATTAACTGTAGCTCTTTTGAAAAACAGACCTTCCAGTGTTTCTTTTGAAAGATCTATCATTTTTCATTTGGCACCACAAAAATAGTATGATAAACTCTGAATGTAATCACATATTATTTTGACATCCTAATTAAATTAAAAACCTCAAAGTTCTACAGTCAATAAGCACTTAGTTAATTAAGTGCTTAACTTTTCTATATGCTCAGCATGAATATGCTTGCTGTATTTTGGGCAAAATACAGCCTTATCATATAACACGAGGGCATAATGTTTTTAAAGATATAATTGAGTGCTTTATTAGACAATTTATCAGTCATGATTCTGGTTAAGAATTTAATGAATAGACTTTTCCCTGAGTGTATACAGTAAACCAAAAAGGGACAGTGCAGACCTCATGGGGACAGTAACACTGGGAAATTTCCCAACTCTAAACCTAAAGGGACAATGAGGTGAAAAAGTAACTGGAACATGGGGCAGGAGATGATGTACAGAGGTCACCTAAAGGAGTCTGGACTTTGTAAAGAGACATAGCCAGCTCTTAGTCACGTGGCAGGGAGGGAGCCAGGGTAAACAATTTTGTAATTGATTTTTCAAAAAAAAAATTTTTTTTTTAGCAGAAAGATGTGCTTTTATTTTACCATCATGCATAAAAGAAGACAAATATGCCAATGACACACTTCCAATTTGTCAGAGCAACTTCACATTATTTTTGCAATTTAGGAAAAAATACACATCAGTTACTACATTGTTACCAGGGCAAATTACCAAATAGGACAATCCAATCATGCCACATACTTTTTTTTAGATTATTTTTCCACAAAGATAACAATTTGACAAGCCTGACAAAGACCAAACTATTCAAACTATGTTTCTAAGAATATAGGTTAACAAAAATAAGAACGAGGTGAAAACTGTTACAAATGTTCATGCCTCTATGTTGTACTGGAAGGTACGATTGTCCTTTTCAATGCTACCAACTGAAAGCAAAGGAAAGCTTACACTGCTCAATTTCCCCAATAATGAGAAACAGAAAATAACCAGATTTTACTAAATACTAGTAACAGGGCATATTTTAATCTTCTACATAAACTAGGTCACATAAAAATGAGAAAACAAAGTTGCATTGTTTTGTGTTTCTTTAAAGAACACTTGCTTAGGCAACCATTTCTAACACTGCAAGTCCCTTCAGTTCTCCCACAGTAATCCTGAGAGGTACTTCTCCCATCCCCACTGGTAAGTTGTCCTTTCTTGAAAGCTCTTAGCCAAGTCTTCCTTCTAGACCTAATTTTTACCTGCTTATTTCTGCCTTTAGCCTCTTGTTTAGTTTCCCCCCTCCTCATGGCACTCACCGTAATCTCCTCCATCCGTTATAAACTGTATCTCACCTTTTATTCCATCTTCTCTTTCCCCTTAAAAACCTCTAGGAGTTGCTAAAGAGGCTTAAGAGTTGGAAAGAGAGAAGAGGGGGACAAAACGAGCTCGTAAAGAGTCTCTTACAGGATAACCTGTTTCTGGAAATGACAGTCGAAATAAACAAAAAAGGCTTGCTATTGCAGAGGTTTGTGAACTATCACTTTCTTGTTTAAAGAGGTAGGAGAAAAAGAGGGAGAAAGGGACCTTGGCAGCAGCCAAGGGGGTTAGGGGGTGGGCATAGTCCATAGCAGATAGCAAAACATGACAAGAGGTACAGGAAGACAAAGGAGTAGCATATATCACTCAGAATAAGCGTCCCACCACTGCTCTCCCTTAATGTAATCAATGCTTAGTAACTGGCCACAGACCACATGTCTGCTGAAAGAAGCTAGCTGAGTCAGTAGAACGAGTTCCTAGATGAAGCCAGGCATCCAGGTGACAGCGACCAAACCAGAGGCTCTGGGAACAAAGAGGGTTCAGGCAGTGCAGGTAAAGAGTACAATCTACAGCATCATTTGCTTGGCTTGGAAGTGGTGTGCACCATGGCCACAAAGCATGTGACGGTAACACTGAACAGTAAGCAAGGCCATGTGGAAGTGGAAAAGAATGCCCATGACTGCAAATCTTGAGGTTGAGGGACGTAAACATCCAGGAGAGAGGGTGCAGAAATGTCAGCCAAAAAAAAAGTGGGAGGCATACCAGTTGCTGTTGCCTGTGCACAGGTCCAGCAGGAGGTGGGAGGGAACCTTGTGCAGAAACACTCCCAAGGGCAGAGGTTAACCAGACTGGAACCCAAAGGGCCTGGGGATCCCCACTGGCTCTCTTATTGAGCGACATCTAGCCCTATGGGCTCCTTCATGCAACAGGTAGCACTGCAGCGGATTTGGCCACAGGTCCTCTTTGATAATCTCAGCAATTCTATCAGACTCTGGAAGGCTGTGATCTGAAAACCAGGTGAAGAAGCCGCAGATGAGGTCTTGGTTTCTGCGAATGAACGACTGGGGTTCATGTCCCCTGCGCCATATGATTGGAGTGGAAAAAGACACCACACGGCCTTCCTAAATTCAACTCTCTGCAGGGAAACTTTAAACATTCCCCACATTGTCAAGATTGGGAAGGTCACTCTAAGTTTCAATGTAGTTATTTTGTTGATGTTCACATTTGAGTTTAAGTCCTGGACACACTCACCCCCCTCTACTCTCATCTCCTTCTGGTGTTCCACATTGGCCAAACCCTACCTGATGCTGGATACCCACTTGATCAGCCTCCAGAAAAAGCAGGATGGAGAAGGACAAAACATGGGGCAGCAAGGTCAAAGACAGGCCGCAGAAGAGCAGCTCTGCATCATGGTTACCCATGCAGCACTGAGTACACATCCAAGTTTAAATCCCAGTTCTTCTACTGATTAGCTGTATGGCCTTGAGAGAAATGGCCCAGTTAACCTATTGAAAAAAGCAGGCAATAGTGTTAGGTGTTTTGTGAGATTGTATAAGAGACAAATGAAGGGTCAGGGGTCATGCCTGTAATCCAACTGCTTTGGGAGATCAAGGCAAGAGAATCGCTAAAAGCCAGAAATTACATTTGCAGTGTGGTGAGTGATGAGGGAACACGCTGATGTGTAAAATGCTTTTGATATGTCCACAACCTGTCTTATTTATGTTTTATTTTTCACTAGCACTTCTACTGGGTCATTGGACATGTGTCTACCATATGGTGGACATTTAAGAAGCATTGGCTATTTTTGTTGTTATATGGAATCACTAATAAAGCTCTCTAGTTTATGTATCTCAGAAATCGCCTGTTTCACTTCTTTGGCTTAATAAGAGCAAATATAACAAATAGACAGATTATCATTGTTCATTACCTATTTGACTCCTATTTCTAATATTATTAAATTTGATATCTAGCTAATAATTTCAGAAACAAATTAAAAACTGTGTTTTGGAAAGGTACAACAAGACTCATTCATAACAATTACCAAAAGATATATATATTTATTTATTTTTGGAGCTGTTCAAACTATCTATTAGTTTACACCAATAGCAGATGCTCTAATTATTTAATTTGTTAATTAATAAATCCAAGGTAGAAGTTATTCAAGGGAGTAAGAAAGCCTATGCAGAAAGCTTGTTCTGTTCATGCCTGCCTCACACGTGCATCATTTATTTATTACATAAATGTATTCTGAGTACCTACTAAATGAGCAATCTGAAACTAACTGCTAGTAATTAAAAGGGGGTAAAATAAGAAAACGTGTCTGCAAAACTGAAGAGGGAAATATTTATAAAACAAAAACATAAAGACGATAGTTAACCATATTGAAAGGTTAGGAAAGCCTGCTTTCACACAGGAGAAATCTTTTTGCATTAGGTGATAAATTCTTCAGAAAAGAGAATATTAAAGCTGAATCTTGGATGACTGATTTTTAGAATATTAAGTAACCCCCATTTTAAGAAACAGCTAAGTTATTAGAAAAAGGCCCTTCTTGTTCATGTATCAGATCGAACCACATTCAGTTGCTATTTTTTGTAGATTAAAAATGATCAGATATTAGCAAAAGCAAAAAGCTTACATCAGCGAATAATATGAGTAAAGTGGAGTTATCTTAAAACTTTCTTTTTTCATTAAGACATATGTGTTCCCTAATCTAAAAGTCAAATATGCATACATTTCAGAATTTTTTTCTTTTTTAATGTAAGGGGAGAGAGCATTTGAAACTGAAGAATTTAAGAGACTACAAATTATATGAATTATAGGTACGTGCAGGAATTACCACCTAATAACAATGTCTCACTCTCACTGGTACTTACTATGTTTGTCACTGGGTAAGAATTCATTTATCAAGCCTCACTCGGACCTATGAATTACTTGTGATTTAACCACATTTCAAAAACAAAGAATTGGTTGGGTGCAGCGCTCAGGCCTGTAATCCTAGCACTCTGATAGATGAAGGAAGGTGGATCTCCTGAGGTCAGGAGTTGGGAACCAACCTGAGCAAGAGTGAGACCCTATCTCTACTAAAACAAGAAAAACTAGTCAGGCATTGTGGCAGGTGCCTATAGTACCAACTACTCGGGAGAGTGAGGCAAGAGGATAGCTTGAGCCCAAGAGTTTGAAGTTGCTTTGAGCTGTGACGTCATGGTACACTATCCAGGGTGACAGACAGCCTGTCTCAAAAATTAAAAAATTAAGAATAACAAACACATGTATATCTTGCTCGGGGGCAGAACTGGATTTGAACCTAAGCATTCTGAATCCAGAAATTTTCTCTTGAGCATTAGACTATGCTCAAGAGAGAAAACAAAAATGCAAATGTGAGAGTGTTAACATCTTCATTATTGTGGTTATCATGATCATCTTGACTCAGAATCATTTCACCTTTTTCACTATTGGTCAACGTATGCAATGTTTTTCTATTTTTCATTAACTCATGTTCATCACTTTCAGGATAGAACTTCAACTATTTATCCTTCTGTTTCTTCAGGTCATGTGTGGTGATCATTCTGACATCACACTTTTCTTCAAGATGCTTCACACCCAACCACCGGCTGGCCTTTCTGTGCTATGAAGATAAACATAAACGCTTCCAATTTTTTATCACTATTTCCCTTAAGATATGTGTAAGCTGGCTGGGCACCCATAGTACAGTGGTTACGGCACCAACCACATACACAGAAAGTGATGGGTTTGAACCCTGCCCCATCCAACTAAACAACTGCAACAAAAAATAGCCAAGCATTATGGCGGGCACCTGTAGTCCCAGCTACTTGGGAGGCTGAGGGGGAAGAGAGTCCTAGTGCCCAAGAGCTAGAGTTTGCTGTGAGCTGTGAGGCCAGAGCACTCTACTGAGGGCGACATAGTAAGACTCTGTCTCAAAAAAAAAAAAAAAAAAAAAAAGATATTTGTAAGCATATTTAACCTTTTCAAAATGTCTTTACACCACAAAGAATAAGCCAAAAACCCCCACAGTGAGTACAGTGAGTAATATACTATTTATTTTGTTACCCGTTGTGGTCATGCTTGCATGGGGACATCTGAGCATGTGCAGAAAAGCTATATTTCAGCTGACAGGGAGGTCTTTCTTCCCTTGGGGACACTTTGTAAACTGTGTGCAGTTTGACTGAGTCCCATCACATGTGAGCAGGTGTGGAATTCTCCAATTTTAACATCATGTTGACACTCAAAAAGTTTCATATGTGGAACACTTCAGATTTTGAATTTTCAGATTAGTCAGACTGTGTAACTCTGTGTGCATGTGTGTGTGTGGGTATGTGAGTGCATGCATGTGTGTGTGTGAATGTATGTGTGTGTGTATGATACAAATTTGAAGCTTAGGTTGAAAAAATTATTGAGCTAATGAAGATCATTATAATGCTAAAACTTATATGAAGCTTAAAATGAAGACATTAAGTTTAAAAATTAAAACATATTAGAAAAATTCTACCCTGGAGGATTAATCCTACAAATTTATTTGTAGACTTGCAAAATTATGTTTCTAACATTAGTGGTAATAGAAACAGATTGGAAGCAACCCAAATGTCTTTCACTGTGGTATTTAATTGAGTACATTTTCTCAAGCAATTGTGGTTTTACCCTTGAATTACTCCTTGCTCATCTCGTCTATAGTATGGAACTATGTGCACGTTAACTACTTTGACTCCTATTGAGCATTGAATGTTGCTGGGTGGGAGTCTAAGACAGGTTGGTCATTCCCACTTTTATGTAGAAGGAATCCTTCTTTTCTACTTAGAAGTGCACAGAATTTTTTTTTTTAATCTGTCTTGACTTTTATTAATTCAGCCAGAATATTTCTGAGTTGAATGTTTCTGAGTTTTTCAGGAAAAAAACTTATTTTTCTGAAATACTATGCTATTTTTCTATATACATAGATTAGTATTAATATCTCTGTTTATTTTAATTTTTTTTTTAACTCACAAAATTCAGTAATTCTAAAAGTCCCTAAAATACCCTGGATGATATGAGCACCACTTATCATTTCAAAATTATTTCAGGTCACTCCACCTACTTGTTGCTCAGAGTTACTGCAATGATCTCTCTTCAGATACATCAGGGCCTTTTTACAGAACCACACTCCCCGGGTCCCGTCAACGGTGAAGTGACCTTTGTTTGCAGGTTAAGAAGCACTCCTTTACTTTCAGGATAAGTGACACTTGACTGATCCCCCAAACTTCAATATACATTAAAAATTACTATTAATTATTTTTTACAGCATCCTGCCCTTGACATTCACAGCACATATCTCACATATAACTAGACCATGAAAATATTTGTTTAATTTATTCCACTATAGTCCATAAGATTAAAGAAAACAAGGAACTATATTTGCTTTGTTCCCTGGTGTCTTACTAATGACCAAAGAATTTTTGTTAACTGGACCAATAGGCACATGGATGGACAAGTCCAATTTTTTTTGAAGTCATTTTTAAAAATGTGTCTGATTTTAAAAGTCTAGAATTCCATCTTAATACTTCATTACTTGTTCACTTATTTTTATTTAGTGACTCAGAGAGCATAAATTTCTGTTACACCTGTCAGCATTCCTTCCTGTGTATTTTGACCCTATTAAAAATATATATATCATAGCATTCCACCCCTGAACTGTGGGCCAGATGCACTAAAAGCCATGTAGTCTTCTATGCACTCCTGCTTAGCTCCTCACTCTGTGCCTCTTTCTAGCTCGTGCACTTTCCTTGAGGCCCTTTCAACCCCTGGATCCCTCAGCATCTGAACACTGCTTGGCCCTCACTCTAAGTATGACTAAGCCTCTCAACAACCACCACTTAAGGAAAAGTACTGAAACTTGGAGGTGAAAATTTTCTTCTTGTTCAGTTTTTTCTTTCATTCAAACATGTCTATGAGCTCTGTTTTACCTTGTTTTGGAATGCAAATAACTTTCCATAGTTACTGTCTTAAAGAAAAAATGGGTGGCTACAGGGTAAGAAAGCCTAGCCCTTTAAATGCCTGGCTGAGTTACATACACACTGACTCAGGTCTGTCAAGTTTCCTCATCTACAATGAAGCTGAACTCACAGCTGGCACATCAGGAGAAATATTAAATTATTTATATCGTTCCTCCATTTTTTTTTATTAAACCATAGCTGTGTACAATGATATGATCATGGGGCATCGTACACTAGGTTCATAAACCGTTTGACACATTTTCGTCCCACTGGTTGACATAAGCCTTCCTGGTGTTTTTTTAGTTATTGTGCTAAGACATTTACATTCTACATTTACTAAGGTTATGTACATTCTTGTAAGATACACTGAAGGTGTAATCTCACCTATCCACTTCCCTCTACCCACCTTTGACCTTCTTCCCCTCCCTTTCCCCCTTCCCCCTATTTTTAGGTTGTAACTATGTTATAGCTTTCATGTGAAAACCCTAAATTAGTTTCATAGTAGGGCTGAGTATATTGGGTACTATTTTTTATTTTTTCTTGAGATACTTTACTAAGAAGAATATTTTCCATCTCCATGCATGTAAACATAGTAGAGGTAAAGTCTCCATTTTTATTTGAGGCTGCCTAATATTCCATGGTATACATATAACACAATTTATTAATCCATTCATGGATTGATGGGCACTTGGTCTTTTTCCATGACTTAGCAATTATAAATAGGGCTGCAACCCATTTATAGTAGTGCCAAAGAAGATTAAATATTTGGGAATTTATCTAACAAATGACATGAAAGATCTCTATAAAGAGAACCATGAAACTCTAAGAAAAGAAATAGCTGAAAATGTTAACAAATAAAAAAAA
>CAUYPK010003872.1:0-60929 GCA_963574355.1 Loris lydekkerianus | reverse complement strand
GGGGGTGGTGCGCACGATTCTCTGTGCCTGGCGCCCAGTGACTTTGGCACAGAGAGCCCAAGGCTCTAGCAGTCTCTGGCCAGGAGAAGGGCTCTGCGCATAGGCAGGGAGGGCTCCAGAGGGCACGCAGCTACCAGAGTCCCTGGTCAGATGGATGAGCTAATGTGGAGGCTGGGAGGTCACAGGAGGGGGGGGACGCAGGGTTGCGTGGCTCCCGCAGTTCCTGGTCAGGGAATGTGGAGCCCCAGTGGGTGCGGGTCACGGGTCTGGGGTCGCTGCACACCTCTTATGGAGGTCTGGGCAGTGCCTAGCCCAGGAGTTTGAGGTTGCTGTGAGCTGTGACGTCAGGGCACTCTACCCAAGGCAACAGCCCAAGGCTCCAGTGTTCCAAAACCATCTCAGTCTGTCCCTTAGTATTAGGGCTGTGAGGCAGTTCAGTCTCCGCCTTTAAGCTGCTCAGTCACTAGGTTACTTTGTCGCCCCCCCCTCCCCCCCCCAATCCTTGCTCTGGGACCCTGAGGGCAAAGCTTGCCGGGAGCAGTTTTTCCACACAATGGTTTTCACTGAGCCCAGCTCAGTGGCTCATTTTGGGACCCCAGACAATGCCCAAAGTTCTCCACACTTTTGCTCAAGCTCTCCCCAAGGCAGCTCAACTGAGCGCCAAGTCCATGAACACCAAAAAAATTCACAGGTAAGGCCTTTCCAGTTTGCAGTCTCACTGCTGCTTGTACTCAGGGTTGCTGGTGTGATTAGGTTGATCGAACACATGCAGTCCCTTGCCAGTTTTCCACTGTTTTTGTCTTCCTCCTGGGGTCCAGAGGTCCCTTGCTGGCTCCCTGTATTCTCAAAGGGATGATCATAGGCAGATCCCACCGGCCAGAGATGTCTGGAGTCTTGTCTCCCCAGACTCACCGAGCCCAGTTACAGGGAAGCTGTTACTCAACCGCCATCTTTAATCCTTTTCGTCATAGTGGCTTTTATATGAAAACCATGTAGTTTAGGCAGGGCTGGAATCATTAAGCTTTGTTAGGTGGAAATTAGCAGTAAGAAAATGAAGCTAAGAAGACCATTGCTTTGTTTTCATTCTTGTTCCAGAATGATATTCTTTCCTCTCAAAATAGGCGTCTCTGATTTTGTTTATTTTTTATTTTTATTGAGACAGAGTTTCAAGGTATCGCCCTGGTTAGAGTGCTGTGTCGTCATAGCTCACAGCAACCTGCGACTTGGGCTCAAGTGATCCTCTTGCCTCAGTTTTTCTATAAATTTTTAGTAGAGACGGGGTCTCGCTTTTTGCTCAGGCTGGTATTTAACTCATGAGCTCAAGCGATCCACCCACCTTGGCCTCCCAGAGTGCTAGGATTACAGGTGTGAGCCACCACGCCTGGCCCATCTCTGATTTTCTTATCCATGGTAAAGCAATTGAATATCATTGAATGGTACCTAATTAGTTAAAAAGAAAGTAGAGGTTGGGCAGTGCCTGTGGCTCAAAGGAGTAGGGCGCCGGCCCCATATGCCAGAGGTGGCGGGTTCAAACCCAGCCCTGGCAAAAAAAAAAAAAAAAAAAAAGAAAAAGAAAGTAGACGTCATTTATTGGAATAACTGTCTAAACCACTCTGCCGTCCTTAATATATGTATATATATATATATTTTTAATTTATTTTATTTTTAATTTTTGCGGTTTTTGACCAGGGCCGCGTTTGAACCTGCCACCTCTGGTATATGGGTCCAGCGCCCTACTCCTTTGAGCCACAGGTGCCGCCCAATATATATATATATTTTTAATAACATCGCTTTTGCAGTGTGATCACACAGCTTTGCTGACTGCTCCTGTGCTTTCCATTTGCTTTTCTTTACATCCTTCTTTATACTTGTTTTTCTTTCTCCTTTCCTGTATTCATGTACATGTTCAATGAATAATCTTTATTTATTTAGCTCTATTGTGTATGTGGCACTAAAGTATAGATTTTACTCTTGTATTGGCCTATTTTCTTGTCTCTTTAAGTTAGCTTTAATGTATACTTAAAATGTCTTTTAGTATTAATTTTATTGACTATATATTCTCAGTATATAATACACATATGTAATGAATACACTTATTAATTCAGATCTTAAAGGATAAGTGAATTGAACATTATTCAGATAAAAAAGTCAATTAAATTGCTTTTTATATGAATGTTTGACTCAGTGATCATCGGTGGAAAAAGGTTTTTCTACCCAGGTATTAGAGCAGGGGTCCTCAAACTATGGCCCGCCGAGGACATTTATCCGGCCCGCTGTGTTTTTGCCACTGCTGACTGTCCTGCTTAGCAGCAGACTATTCCCAGGCCTGCAGTGCCCATGTGTGGAATGTGCGCCGCACTTTCTGTCTCTCAACTCCTCTTCTCAATCTCGGGACTAACTGATGCACACTTGCATCACTTGTTACGGCCAACAGTGGCAAATATGGAACCGGACATTGACCATCTCATTAGCCAAAAGCAGGCCCATAGTTCCCATTGAAATACTGATAAGTTTGTTGATTTAACTTGTTCTTCCTTTTTAATATTGTATTTGTTCTTGTTTTTTTTTTTTTTTACTTCAAAATAAGATATGTGCAGTGTGCATAGGAATTTGTTCATAGTTTTTTTTTTTGAAATATTGTCCGGCCCTCTAATGGTCTGGGGGACAGTGAACTGGCCCCCTGTTTAAAAAGTTTGAAGACCCCTGTATTAGAGAAACATTTGATGGTTTCTACTCTGTTCTATTTCAGGTGATACTGCACTGAAACGAATGTGAGCAGATGAGAATATAATTTTTTGTGTTACCAATGGAATGTTTTGTATCATATTTACTTTTCTTTTAACATGTTAAATCTAAAGTTCATGTTTTGCAGTTTGAATATATTATCTCTTCTTGGTATGTCAGTGGAATAAAAAAAATTAAATAGCTGATCTCTACTTCCATACAGTGGTACTTGGTAGGTGAAATTACCTTACCACTTTTACGTTTAGGGTCCTTGACGTGCCTCACTCATTCAGATTCTAACGTAGAGTGATAATTTCTACACCATCTTTCACAGTGACAGCTATGGCTATTTCTGTGTACCTCTGAAGGGTACCAAGTTGGAGTGAGCTCTAGATGGGATGGCGTTATTGCAGTGTGTCTGCAGTTAGAATGCAAAAGTAAGTTTGAATTATTCTCTATAGCGTATGCGGGTGCACACTCCTCTCTTGGAATTCTAATACCAAAATCTGTAATCATATGCAAATAGTGTTTGTAGGCTCACTCAGAAAGTAGCTTCATGCCAAGATCTTATTGGTAATGTCTTTCTAGATGAGGCATTTTACAAAACAGGAATATGCCTTGACACATGTTCTGTGTTTAGTCACACACGTTTGTCATGCCTCAGTACCCCCTAGATAGGTCTCATGGCAACAGACAGGAGAATTTTATGTGTTTACCTGTGCTTTAGAGCCAAGTATTTTTTACAGTTGGGTTTGATTGGTCTGCAATTAAAAAAAGTGACAATGCCAGTTTCATGCAAAAATAGTGGTCCCCTCTCCATCAAGCATTTGTATAATTCCACTTACTTATTTCTTTTTTTTTTCTTTTTTAGAGATAGGAGTCTTATTTTATCGCCTTCAGTAGGGTGCTGTGGTGTCACAGCTCACAGCAACCTCCAGTTCCTGGGCTTAGGCAATTCTCTTATCAGCCTCCCTAGTAGCTGGGACTGCAGGTGCCTGTCACACGCCTGGCTGTTTGTTTTTTTTTGTTGTTGTTCTTTATTTTTTATTGTTGGGGATTCATTGAGGGTACAATAAACCAGGTTACACTGATTGCATTTTTTAGGTAAAGTCCCTCTTACAGTCGTGTCTGCGCCCAAAAGGTGTGGCACACACCAAAGCCCCATTCCCCTCCCTCCTTCCCTCTCTTTGCCCTTCCTTTCTGATTTCATTTCATTTTTTTTTTTTTTTTTTAAGCAGGAACTCAACTTTATTGTGTCAAGCAGCCGCTTATATAGAGCATGGGGAAGGGGCTGGGAAAGAAGGAGGGGGATGAGGTGCGTGACAGGGTTGGGCCAATGGCATGGTACCACGTTGGCTGTATCTAGGTAGAGGCAGTTTCAGGCCGGCCCTTGCTGAGTCGTTGCTACGCAGAAGTAGCTCGATGGATGTACTTCTAACGCCTGGCTATTTTTTTGTTGCAGTTTGGCCTGGGCTGGGCTCGAACCTGCCACTCTCGGTATATGGGGCCAGCCCCCTACCCACTGAGCCACAGGTGCCGCCCCCCCACTTACTTATTTCAATGTAGAGCAAGGCTCATGGTGAGTCAAGGGGAATACTATATAATTCTGTTTTCAATGCATAGGTTCTCCCTGAACTATGGAAACTGGAAATCATTGTACCATCACAGTAGAAGTGGCTCTGTTGTTTGGGCCATTCTTTCCCTTCCTCCTTTCTTTGCTTCTGACTCCCCCCTGCCTTTACCCTCCCTTCACTCTTCTTTACTCTCTCCCTGTCCCCTACCACTAGTTTAGGATATTTCATCCCTATTTTTACTTGGTTTGATACTGACCACATAAGATCCACCTCTCTCCTTTTGTTTTCTTCTATAACTTCTCTCTCTCTCTCTCTCTTTGTTTCTGGCTGGGGCTGGGTTTGAACCCGCCACCTCCGGCATATGGGCCTGGCGCCCTACTCCTTTGAGCCACAGGCGCTGCCCTGTCCTATAACTTCTCTTAACACAGCAATAATTTCTTCCCCGTGGAAGTCTCCACTTAAACTCTGCAAATCCATCAGAAATGGAAGAAGGGGTGGGTAACAGAGCCCTGGGTAGTTATTTCTTTAAATACTTATATCTCAGGTGACTGCTAAGTGAAGTTTCACTCTGGTATTATATTTTCTGACTGGATAAATCAGATTTGTGGGCAAGAAATCTTTGGTGGTTTGGGTTTCAATACAATTGAATCAAATAGTACAGTAGTGTACACCAAAAAACAACAACAACAACAACAACTAGTGTCTCATCTGATGTCTGTTTGCTAGCTTGAGACTGGACTATTACATGATATTGCTCTGACTCTGTTTTTAGAGTTGCCACTAAAAGAGTTCTCCATAGAGCATTTATACGTGAAATTATATAGATTTTTCTTCCAAGAAATGCCATAAGAGTATGTTTCTCCAGCGAAACAGAACTATTAGGAGATAGAGATTTATTATGAGGAATTGCCTGATGTGATTATGAAGGCTAACGAGTTCAAAATTGCAGTGTGGACTGGCAGCCTGGAAGTTGCAGGAGAGCCAGGGACACAGACCGAGTCTGAAGGCAGGCTGCTGGGGCAACTGTGTTCTATTCAACTGAGTGGATGAGGCCTGCCTGCATTATGGAGGACAGTCTGCTTTACCCAAAGTTCATCACTTCGATGTTCATTTCATCCAAAAACATCTTCTCAGTTGACACTTAAAACGTAAACCTCACAGGGCAGTGCCTGTGACTCAAAGGAGTATGGTGCTGGCCCCATATACTGGAGATGGCGGGTTCAAACCCAGCCCCGGTCAAAAACTGCAAAAAAAAAAATAAATAAATAAATAAATAAACCTCACAGCCAGACTTATGTGAATTCTTTGATATTTGGTTGTGTCTTTTACATTATTTTTAAGGGTCTATTTGGTATATAACCAATTAGTTTAGCCTAGGTCACAATGGGCAAGTATAGCTGGGACTTCAGTTGGCTGTGTTCTTGTCAGAACTCATAGTTGACTGATTTGCTATATATTCTTTGCTGGGTGTGCATGTGTGAATGGGTCTGGAAAATCCTGACCTATTTCCTCGGCTTCCTTTTCAGTCCCTTAAAAAATTGGTTTAAGGAATAGAGACATTGTTGCAGTGACTCTATTTGGGGGAATATTTTCTTCTCTAAGATGGATTTTGCTAAGGGAGCGTATAGAAGTGGCAGTGTTTTGAAGAGTAAACATGTAGCTGTTGTCCAGAGAAAGCTTCATTGCCGCTTATATTTAGACTGGAGCCCCAGTGGCTGCCCAGCCGCAGAGTGCCCGCTGATGCTGCTGCGTTCTGGTGAAGGAAACATTTTTTTTGAGCAGGACTGGACGGAATGCCAGAAGGCTAAATATAACTAGAGCCAGACATAGGCAAACTAGTTCTCAGTGAACAACACATCTGACTTAGGGTGAAAACGTTCTCTAAAGGCTCTTCTTTCCCTCTTGGTTTGTAGTGGTGAGTATAAAAAATTAATTTAATTTTTGTGGAATGGTAAGACAGACATTGATTTTTCTGTTTTTAGTTATCATTGCAGATAAATGATGATAGCCATTTTTTAACTTTATTTTTATTTGTTTATTTATTTATTTATTTGCAGTTTTTGGCCGGGCCGTGTTTGAACCTGCCACCTCTGGTATATGGGGCTGGCGCTCTATTCCTTGAGCCACAGGCGCTGCCCAGATAATAGCCATTATTAAAGTTAGCCTCTTGTCCCCATACCCCAGCATTCAGTTTGTGAGTCATCAGGCCTGGTCTCTTGGTGAGTTTTGTTTCCACAAGAGCCAGGCAGTTTGCACATTGAGGCCTTGCTGTGTCTGGGTGCAGGTTGAATGGTCATCTTTGGAATTTAGTTTCTCACAGACCCTTGTGCTGCTTCAGGATGCTTGTAGGCTAGGATGCTAAAACTCTCAAACAAACCAATCAAAATAAGCCAACCTCTGTTGAATCAGGAAATTTGTGGGCTGAGACTAATATTTCTTCAACATCTGTTAGGGATTAAATGTATTTTTTACTATAGTATTTTATGGTATTTGTTCTTTTTACCTGAGGCTGTAGGTACTCTTTATAGCCAATAATTCCTCTGAATATTCAGGGAGGCATCGCCTTTGTGCCCACAGAGAGCTCCCCAAATGGGGCTACCTGTAAGATTACCTGGATGGCCTGGGGAAAAATACAGATGGAGACCTTTCTCAGCCTGTTGAATTAGGATCTGGGGTGCATGCTCACCATGGGGGAAGGAGGTGGATCCGGCAGTGGCACTTTAAACAAGCAGAGTGATTATCATCAGTTGTCTGGCAGTAGATCCCTAGACTCTGCCAGAATTTCCTGAAGGTCTCTTAAAACTGATATAAGAAACTGCAGTTGTTGACCACAGCTGCTAAAATTGTTCCAGATTAGGAAAGGGAAGGGAAACAAAGAACACAGTAGTCCGGAGAAGCATCTGAGGTGCCGTGTGAACTGGGAAGGTCACTGTGAGCAGCGTTTCCTCTCTGCCTTATCAGTCCCATCTGCCGGCTTCCTCTGCTCTCCCTCAACTCGGTTCCATGTCTTCCCTGAAAGGAAGAGATGGCTCTGTCGAAGAGGACAGGGCCAGCTGCAAGTCATGTCAGAGGCTTTTTTTTAGGCCACTTCCCCTGCAAACTCCTCTAAAAGGGTTTCACTCAAACTATGGGATCTCAGGTTAGGGTTCAGGGTCTGACTCATATTTTCCTTTTAGTTGCAGATCTTCTTCACACCTGTTTGTTATCATCTGTTAGTTCTGGGTAGATTCTAATATCATGTTTCTTCTTACAAGAAAGGTAAAGCAGGAAGTAGGGACTAGGACTCAAGACTCCTGGCTTCTGGTTTTTACTTTGTGACTGGCATTAACCTCTCTGGGACCTTATCCCCGGTCTAAGAAATGAGAATGAGTGTAGTCACCCATACCTAGGTCGATGGTATGCTGCGATGCTCAGACAGAGCGCAGAATGTGCTGCGAGACAGCCAGACGGTGTGCAGAAGAATGCACAGCTTGTTAAGTCCCAGCAGCACTGTGTGCTTGCCCTTTAGCTCCCTCCTGCTTCATTAATTATCAAAATATCGGTGGGAAAAAGTACAGTGTCTGCTTTGTTCTTTTCTCCATATTAGGCATCAGCCCTGCAAGCTAGTTGATAGTCCTATTTGGAAAAAATTACCACAGTGGGTTTAGTTCTCCTCTTTAGCAAAAGGAGAAGCAGCATATCATCACACTTGCTGCCTGTCAATATAATGCCTTCGTCAGCAAGGCCCGGCCCGAAACTGCCTCTACCTAGATACGGCCAAGGTGGTACATGCCACTGGCCCGACCCTGTCACGCACCTCTTCCCCCGCCTTCTTTCCCCGCCCCTTCTCCACAACAACAACAACCCCCCCCCCAAAAAAAATATGGGGGTGTTTTTATATAAAATCCCTTTGTAAGTTAAAGGTCGCGCCTTCTCCCCCCCCCGCCCCCCCCCCCCCCCCTTACTGCTGACGTGTGAACATTTATACTCCCTCGAGCTTGTAATCTTTCCTATCACATCCCTTCCCCCAGCTGGCCCTGTCTTTCCAGGAAAGCATCTATTTTCCTAGTAGACAGTGCCCAGAAGGGTGGAATGCTTGTTAATTCTTGAGCCTAGCTACTTTTAACCAGATGATAGCAAAACTTAGAAATTGATCCCAGTGTCCCCTGGCTCTCGACCCTGCATTTGCTGTGCTGTTCAGAGGTGGTGACTCACGCAGGTGAACGGCCGCAGTGTGCTCCAGCCCTGCCGTCTCTCCTTGTCCTCTGCTGAGCCTGTGCCGTAGTGCCCTGTAAGATGGGGTTATAATCATGATGTTTTCATCTGTTTCTGAGAGCTGAGAGGAAAGTGTCCTGATTGGGAAGGGCCTGTGCTGTTTATTTTGGGACAGTTCTCATTTTTGCAGGCTTCAGATCTGGCTTACTTTCAATCATAGTGCATCTTGCCTCAGACTCTTCATTAGTACAGGCAAATGGGTGCACACAGATCTGGAGGGATTTTGCTGGATAGGCCCGAGGACTGTGCAGATGGAGTTGATTCAGGGATACCATTCTATTTGGTTTTAGAAGTCCTTCTATCATCTCTGTTCACCTGCAGAGAGAGCCCTCCTGGGAGTGGACCCTGGGGTCTGCATCTGGCAGACTCATTTATTCCCCCAGCCAAGGTCCCCAAAGACCAACAGCCTTTGTCAGTTGTGAATTCAAGAATGTTTTGATACTCAGGAATTTAGGATTTCTGGATTGGTATAAACTAAAATTTTTTTTTACATTTCCATTTATTTTCCTTGTGTTTCTTGCTTTTTCAATCCCCTCTGTAATAGTTTGCTAGGAATGGTAAGACAAAATACCACAAAGGTGAAGCTTAAACAACAGAAATTTGTTTTCCTACAGTACTGGGGGCTGGGAAGTCCACGATCCGCTGCCAGCAGGGCTCATCTCTCTTGTCCTGCAGGTGGCTGCCTGCTCACTCACTGCGTCCTCCTTCCCATGGTCTGTCGCCTGTGTGCACACATCCCTGGGGTCTTTTTGTAAGGACACTAATCATGTTGGATTAGGGCTCTACTCTTATTACTTTGTTTAACCTTAATTACCTATTTCAGGGCTCCCTCCGTAGTCACATTGGAAGTTAGGGTGGAGTTTGGGAGGGGAGCACAGTCCATGGCAGCCCCTTTCTCAATTCTTCCCTTCCCCTTCCTTCTTTTTGTTTTTTAGCTTTTCTCTCCTTTACTTGCTTTAGAAATCATGTGGAATTTTCCAGAGAGCCTCATTTGTATCATTCCACTCACGTATTTAGGGTTAATATATTTTCTGTCTTCAGATTTAATTAAATCCTTTACATTTGAAACGCTGCTCTTTGTACCTCTAGAAGGTCTTGGTCCTTACGTAATAAATATAATAATAATGGTAATAAATGATCAGCTTCTAAAATGTTTAATTTATTTATTTTCAATTATTGGCGAAAGAAGGGTAAATATTTTTTAATGATATTTTATAGTTGGGAAAATTGAGGTGTACAAAATTAAGAGTATTAAAAACAGGGTCCTAATTTTTTGATATTAGTTCATAACTTTGGCATATAAAAGAGTTCTGGATTGGAACACATCTCATCAGTTCTACCAAAATTGAGTAAATCCTGGGAAGTCACGAAGCCATGCATGCCAGTCACCAGTTCCCAGTGAGAGTGAAATATGAAAGCACCAAGCACTGAGTCAGGCGAGTCCACGTCTGGATCCCGGCTCTCCAGCCAGCCTTGTCATGCACTCGGGCGGATTTCTATCGTGCCATTTATCATGTTGGATTAAAACTATTTGTCTCTCTCTTCCCCATTTATAATCAGTATGTTTTCTAGAAACTTCTTGGATTTCAGGTATTATGGTTGGGAATCAGGGCTACAAAGAGGAATAAGAATGGCTAAAATAAAAATTTCAAAAATAGTAACAATGCAGCCAGGCATGGTGCCTCACACCTGTAATCCCAGCATTTTGTGAGTCCAAGGCAGGTGGATTGCCTAAGCTCAAGAGTTTGAGACCAGCCTGAGCAAGACCTAGACCCTGTCTCTAAAAAAATAGAAAAAAAGTAGCTGGGTGTTGGTGGTAGGTACCTGTAGTCCAGCTACTTGGGAGGCTCAGGCAAGAGAATTGCTTGAGCTCAAGAGTTTGAGGTTTCTGTGAGCTGTGACACCACTGCACTCTACCGAGGGTGACATAGTGAGACTCTGTCTCAAAAAAAATTTAAAAACCAGATACAGCATAGTCTGGGGAAAGGGGAGAATATGATTTCTGGAGTTACATTATTATAATAATCAAATGTGAGATTTTTAACAACAGCAACAATAACAACAATCACAAAGTGTACAAAGAAACAGGAAAACATGACTTATTTAAAGGAAATAAATGGATTGACAGAAACTATCTGAGAAAAAGCACAGACATTGGACTTATTAGCCAAAGACTAAATGACACTATTTAAAATATGCGCAATGGCCTAAGGGACAGACATTCACAAGAAACTAAAGGAAATCAGGAAAGCAGTCTCTAAACAAAATGAAACTATTAAAGACATAGGCCAGGGTGGTGACTCACGCCTATAATCCTAGCACTCTGGGAGGCCACGGTGGGTGTATTGCTTGAGTTGATGAGTTTGAGACCAGCCTGAGCAAGAGTGAGATCCTTTCTCTACTAAAAATAGAAAAACTAGCCAGGCGTAGGGGTGCATGCCTGTATTTCCAGTTATTTGGGAGAATGAGGCAAGAGTTTGAGGTTGCTGTGAGATATGATGCCATGGCACTCCACCCCAGGCTACAGAGAGAGAGGCTGTCTCAAAAAAAAAAAAAAATAGGAATTATAGAGATAAACCAGACAGAAATTCTCTACCTCACAGCATCCTCCCACTCCAGGGCTTAAGTGTCCTCCTGAGTGGCTGGGACTGCAGGTGTGTACCACCATACTTTCTTTCTATTTTTAGTAGAGATAGGGCCTTGCTTCTTACCCAGGCTGGTCTTGAACTCCTGAGCTCAAACAATCCTCTTTCTTCAGCCTCCCGGAGTGTTAAGTTTACAGGCATGAGCCATCACGCCTGGCCCAGCAGCAGATTTTTGCAAATAAGAAGAAAGAATAAGCAAAGTAGAAGAAAATACAATTAAAATTATTGAGTCTGAGGAGCAGAAAGAAAGAGGAACAGTGACGGAGCCTAAGAGACTTGTGGCACACTGTCAAGCTGACCGTCATATGCACTGTGGGACTTTGAGAAGGAGAGAAGAGAGATGAACGAGCAGAAAGATTATGTAAGAAGTAATAAAGAGGAATGCATTTCCCTGATTTGACAAAGGGCATGAATGTATAAACTCATGATTCTCAGTGGACTCCAAGTAGGATAAACTGAGAGAGATTCACAATGAGATGCATAATCAAACTGTCCAAAGAGAAAGAGAAAATCTTCAGACCACAGGAGAGAAATGACTTGGCAGATACATGGGACTTCAAGAAGACTACAAACTGATTTCTTTCTTTTTTCTTTTTTGAGACAGAGTCTTACTTTGTCACCCTTGGTAGAGTGCTATGGCATCATGGCTCACAGCAACCTCGAACTCTGGGGGCTCAAGCAATTTTCTTGCCTCACCCTCCCTAGTAGCTGGCACTACAGGTACCTGCCATAACGCCTGGCTATTTTTTTTGTTTGTTTGTTTGTTTAGCAGGCCCCGGCCTGGGTTCAAACCCACTAGTCCTGGTGCATGTGGCTGGCGCTCTAGTCAGTGAGCTGCAGGCGCCAAGCCTATAAACTGATTTCTCAACAGAAACATTGGAGGCCAGAGGGAGGAGAGATGATACATTTAGTGTTGAAAGAAAAGAACATGTACATGTATAAGCCAATAATTTATATCCAGCAAAACTATCCTTCAAATATGAAGCAGAAAATAAGACATTGCCAGTTTAGCAAAAGCTGAGGGAATTCATTACCACTAGCTAGCCCTCTATAGGAAGTTTGAAAGAGATACCCTCAGATTGAAATGAAAGAATGCTAGACAGTAATTTGAAGCTGTATGAAGATGTTAAGATCTCCAGTAAAGGTAATTATATGAGTTATTACTAATACAATGTTGGTTTATAACTGTACCTCTAATTTTCTACTGGAATTAAAAGACAAATGCATAAAAATAGAAATCTAGGTTATTTGGTATACAGTGTGTATAGATACAATTTATGACATCAGTAACCTAAGGGGGAGGTGGAGTCGTTTTTGTATACAATTACATATATGTGGTATCAATTAAAATTGAGATGTTATAATCCCCATGGTAACCAAAAAGAAAACATCCAGAGTGTGCATGCATTAAAAGCAATGAGAAGGGGATCAGGGTGTGTCACTCCCCAAACATCAACTAAACACATGAATGGAAGAAGTGAGGTACAAATAAAACTATCTAAGATGTACTGAAGTGAAAGGCAAAATCACACAAGTAAGTCTTTATCAGTAATTACTTTAAATAAAAAGGGGTAAATACCACGAAATGTGGAATTTATTTCTGAAACACATGAAAACCAATTATGCCATATAATAAATGGAGACAAAACCACAAATCATCCTGTTTAATGGAGAAAAAGCATTTGACCAAACATAACATCCTTTCATGGCAAAAAATATTCAGTAAAATAAGAATGGAAAGAACTTCCTGAACATGTTAAAGGGTATCTATGAGGAACTTGCAGTTGACTTCATGCTCAGTGGTGAAAGATGGAAATTTTTTCTCCTACGATCAGGATAAGACACAGGCACCTGCTTTTACCACTTCCATGAACCATAGTATTAGAATTTCTAGCCAGAACAATTTGGCAAGAAAGAGGAACAAAAAAGAAAGAAAAAGAAATCAAAGTTGGAAAGGAAGAAGTAAAATTATCTGTTTGCAAATGGCATGATCTTATGTGTAGAAACCATGAAAAAAATATATTAGAACAAGTAAATGAGCTCAGTGAAGTTCTGCAGAATACAAAAGTGACACAGAACTTCTGATCCTCAGTCTGGCAGGCAAGAGGATTGTTTGAGCCCAATAGTTTTGAGTTTGCTGTGAGCTATGATATCACAGCACTCTACCAATGATGACAAAGTGAGACTCTATCTCAAAAAAACCCAAAACAGTCCTCATTTCATCTTAATGTTGTTTTACTAGTGTTTTTGTTTTTTTTTTTTTTTTTTTTTCTGAGTCAAAGCCGCACTTTGGTACCTATGGTAGTGTCATGGCATCCTGGCTCATAGCAACCTCACACTTTTTGGCTCAAGCAATCCTCTCGCCTCAGCCTCCTGAGTAGCTGGGACTACAGGTGCCCATCACAACGCCTGGCTATTTTTTAGAGATGGGGTCTTGCTCTTGTTTGGGCTGGTCTTAAACTCTTGAGCTCAAGCAATCCGCCTGCCTTCACTTGGCAGAGTGCTAGGATTACAGGTGTGAGCCACCCCGCCAGGACTTCTTGTTTTACTTGTTGAGTAAAAAGGAGAACAACCTGAAAATTAGCTTCTTAGGTATGTCAGAGAATTGAGGTCATAGGTCAGATATTGCTCTTGAAGTGGAGAGAGACACCGGCAGATAGAGAGAATCCCAGTGTACCAGAGCAGGACCTAACCACATCACTGGAGGCCTCGTAAGTCTGAGAGGTAAAAGGTTTTTCTTGGGGGCCCAGTCTTAAGAGATACCCCTACCTCCACCAGACTCTTCTGAGTTTTGCCTCTAGGAGCTCTACTATGCCTTCATGATGAAGGTGAAACAAAAATGCCCTCGTGGCTTCTGGCAGGGGAAGGAGATTTGTGTAGCCAGTGCTTAAGTTCCTGGGATTTTTTCAGAGCCTGATACTGACCTGAGGGAGAGGAAATACCCAACTCCAGTCCTCTAGCCATCTGTCCCACCTAAAAGGTGGGGGCTGAGAAGCACTGGTGAAGGTCATAGCCCAAGGGCAGAGGGTCACTAAAAAATTGGGCCTTGATGATTCTTCCTCTTGCCTATATACAAGGAAGAATAAGAATTATGTTAAACTTCTTAGATGTAATTCTGAGCAAGAAGCAAGAATGGAAGTGGGAAGAGTGCAGTTCTAGTTTGGGATTGTTAATTTAACACTGCAGTGAATATTGTGTACAGGTTTTTGTGTGACTCTGATTTTCCTTTTTTATGGGATAGATGCCCAAGTGTACAATTGGCTGGGTCATGTGGGAATTACATGTTTACTTTTTTAAAAGAAACTGACACTTAAACACCACTTCACAGAAAAGCCTTCTTTTCAGCTTTTTTTTTTTTTTTTTTTTTTTTTAAATTAGAAGAGTATACTAGACATTTCTGTACTAGTATTTTTTTTTTTTTTTTTAAAGGCAGAATCTCACTCTTTTGTCCAGGCTAGAGTGCTATTCATAGCTCACTGTTGCCTCTAACTTGTGGGCTCACGTGCTCCTCCCACCTTAGCCCCTGGAGGAGCTAGGACTACAGGTGCTTGCCACCATCCCTGGCTACTTTTTTTTTTCTTTTTTTTTTTTCTGTTTTTTGTAGAGACTGGGTCTTGCTATGTTGCTCATGCTAGCCTTAAACTCCTGGCCTCAGGCGATCCTCCCACCTTGGCCTCCCAAAGGCTTGAGCCACCCAGCCTGGCCTATTATTCTTTATTAATGGGTCACTGGGAGCTTTCAGTTTGAAAGGCAGGTGGAAAGTGCTGCATGTGCATGGGGTGTATTTCTGGCCTCTGCAAAGAGTAGCTCATTGTTATCTGAAACAAAGTAAAATCATCTTTACTTGTCCTGGTTCCACAGCTTTTTATAGAAGTGAGTGTTTTAAAAATTAAGCACTTTGGGGTGGTGCCTGTGGCTCACTGAGTAGGGCGTCGGCCTCATACTGAGGGTGGTGGGTTTGAACTCAGTCCTGGCCAAACTGCAACAAAAAAAAAAGCTGGGCGATGTGGTGGGTGCCTGTAGTCCCAGCTATTCTGGAGGCCGAGGTTGCTGTGAACTGTGACGCCAGGGCGAGAAAGTGAGACTCTTGTCTCTTAAAAAAAAAAAAAAATGAAGCTGTTTGGGTATATTATAGTCTGTTTTCTAACCCTTTTTATTAGATTCCTTAAGGCTTTTGCTAGAATCAGTGACTATTTAGAAAGAAAGAATCAAAGTGTGTCCTTGGCATGGATACGTGTAGATAGACCATTAAATAAAGAAAGGAGAACAGATTGCTGTGGCCAGTAGGCTGCCTGATGTGCAAGGAGTTGGGCAGCTGCCTCGAGCACTGAGTCCTTAGCTGCTGCCGTGAGGAAGGCTCAGAGATCCTCGAAGGGTGTCCTGCTTTCTTTGGGGGTAGCATGTTTTCTTAGTCCAAGTAGCTTAAGAATGACATTCTGTATGCAGTCAGTGTAGCTATTTGATTTTCCTTCCAAAAGCATTAGTTGAGAAATTTTGAGACCAAGATAAACTGGTTTCTAATGTTTGTCAAAACACATGGGGAATCAGATAATTGGTTGGAAAGGGATTGCCTTGTAAGTAACATGTCTTATTTTCATCAGTAAGATAAACTTAGCTACATGAAAATCACTGGTTATTACTACTTTTCTCACTTCCCCAAAGACTAGTGAAAACTCTTGATGGACTGGAACTGCTGGGTTAGATGCTAATGCAGCTAGGTGGACGGACTGTTCCCTCCTGATAACCATGCCCAGAGTGCTGAATACAGCGAGGTGGACGGACTGTTAACCATGCCCAGAGTGGTGGTGGTGTCCGAGAAGGGGAGTGTTCCAGCCCAGGATTTGGGCTGTCTGGCGTGGCCAGGTGGCACCTTTGCAGGATTGGAAGCCTGGGGGAGAGCGGAGACAGGAAGGAGGAAGGGCAGAAGGCAGCCTTGAGGGTCTGGGTGAGGGGGTCAAAGGGGGAATGATGACTAAGAAGGGAAATGCTTTCGGAAAAAGCTTTAAAGCTCTAGGGGGGTTGTTCTGGGACTGAGAAGAATGAATTCTCAGAACTCTTTCTCTTGGTTCCTTCCAGTGAAGGTCAAATTGAGAGAGAAAGTATCAACTTGCTGTACCTCAGAGACTTTATAGTGGATGTAATATAGTTCCATCCACTGTAGTTAGTGATTACTGTAACCTACTTAGAAGGGAAACACCTGACCTCAGTCCAAGGTTTCTCTGCTGTTTTAGAGATGCATTGTCTCTGATTTTACTTTTTTTTTTTTTTCCCTTCAGGCTGCTTGGTAGAGGCGGTGAATCTCAAGTCTAGCAACCGAAACCCAGTGGTACAGGAATTTGAAAGTAAGTGCCAGGGAGACCCGAAGAGGGCAGTGTGCACCACCTAGTGGACATTTGGTGGTCTTGCCGCCAGCTCAGGACACGTTTCTGGTTGTGCCCAGGAGATGCTCCCAGCGGCTGCTTACTGAGCAGTGCACCAGGTGCCTCACTGGCAGGCCAGTCCAGAACTCTGTGCTGACATCTGATTCTTCCCTGGTATTATGATTACACAACAAAGACAGTTTTTAATGTACAAGCAGAGTATTTACTGGAGGGAGCACTGTATGTAGTAAAATCTTTGCTACTGTCTTTATTTATCGGCAAAAACTCATCTTTTCTTGGTCTCCCGGAACTTGGAGGTGGCTAGGCTTTAACCTGCATGGAAGGTGTTCTTAAACTAGAGCTAGCTTGCAAGGTCTGGGTATATAAGTGAACCTGGAAGCATTCCATTGACACTGAGAGTTCTTTTTTCCTTTGCTCATTAGGTGTGGAACTGTCTTGTATCATTACGGATTCGCAGACAAATGACCCTAGGATTGAATGGAAGAAAATTCAAGATGACCAAACCACATATGTGTTTTTTGACAACAAGATTCAGGGTATGATCCTATGGTCCTTTCTTCTTTGTCCATATATATTGGCATGCCTTTTGGCCAGAAATTTACCTGAGATTGGTAACCTGAATCTGTAGCCAGCATTTTTTTTTTTTTTTTTTTTTTTGAGACGGAGTCTCACTGTGTTGCCCTTGGTAGAGTGCTGTAGTGTCACAGCTCACAGCAACATCAAACTCTTGAGCTTAAGTGATTTTCTTGCGTTAGCCTCCCCAGTAGCTGGGACTACAGGTGCCTGCCACAATGCCTGGCTGTTTTTTTGGTTGTAGTTGTCATTGTTATTTGGCAGACCTGGGCTGGCTTTGAACCTGCTAGCTCTGGTGTATGTGGCTGGTGCCTTAGCTGCTTGAGCTGCTTAGCTGCACTTTTTTGTGTGTGTCAGAACTCAGAACTGGCTATTTTTTTTTTAATTTTTTGTTGTTGCAGTTCTCATTGTTTAGCTGGTCTAGGCTGGGTTTGTAGCCAGAATTTTTTAAAAATTTAGTATTGTGGAAAATTTCTGACATATGCAAAAGTTGTAAGAATAGCATATTGAACTTCCCTGTACCTGTTGCCCAGCTGCAACAAATATCAATTTGTCAGAATTTTAATCTGTTTACAACTCATCTTTTTGAGGAAAAGTGGACTTTTTCTTGGGCCATCTTCTCATTATGATCCCTTACTTGAGTGATATATATAAGTGAGTTAGTCAGAAGGATCCTGTGTAACAGCAAGGAGACAGCGGATTTCCTGAGCCTCCCACTGTGTCCAAGGCGTGGTGCTGGGGATACCCCACAGGGAGAAAGCACAGGGTGCTAAGGTAATGCCAAGTAGGGGAGGACGGTGGTCAGGGAAGGCTCTGTCCGGTGGCCTCTGGGCCAGGGTGTGAATGGTGGCAGGTTTGTCGGTGGTGGTATGGAGGGAGAAGATGGCCAGAGGGCCTGCCGTGTGGGAAAGGGCAGAAGCAGCAGCCTGGCTGGGGCAGAGGCTTCGTGTCCCCCCCACTGCGGGGGCGTGGACTGGGGGAGATGAGTCTGGGGGGGTCGCCTGGCCACGTAGCAGCACTGAATGCCCAGCAAGCATGGGTGGTATCTGAAGGTCCGCTGAGAGGTCCTGAGAGGAAGTGCCCTGTCACATCTGCTGTTCATTAGACTCAAGTGGCTGTTTTGTAGAGGAGAGATTTGGGGATGGGAAATCTCAGAGACACCATATCAGAGTTGTTTTGCACAACTCAGGAAGAGCTGATGTTGGCCTGAGCTGAGGAGGAGAAGTGCTAGGACTCAGCTTTGATGGGGATGGGGAGGACACTGCCCTTCTGACAGGAGGGAAGGAATAAATAGGTACAAATGTAGGTACATTCATAAGTTTGCATTAAGTTGAGAAAGTCTGTGGGAACAGCCTGAACTACAGGCTTTCTCCTTGGGGTTTTCTGTATCATCAGTAGTCAGAGGATCTTAAAAATAGTTTTGGCTCGGCACTTGTAGGTCAAGCGACTAAGGCGTCAGCCACATACACAGCTGGCAGGTTCGAATCCAGCCCGGGCCTGCCAAGTAACAATGACAACTACAACTAAAAATTAGCTGGGCATTGTGGTGGGTGCCTGTAGTCTCAGCTTGAGGGTGGCGGGTTCAAACCCAACCCCGGCCGAACTGCAACCAAAAAATAGCCGGGCATTGTGGCGGGCGCCTGTAGTCCCAGCTGCTCGGGAGGCTGAGGCAGGAGAATCGCGGAAGCCCAAGAGCTGGAGGTTGCTGTGAGTCCTGTGACATCATGGCCCTCCACTAAGGGCGGTAAAGTGAGACTCTGTTTCTACAAAAAAAAAAAAAAAAAAAAATTGTTTTCCCACTAATATGAAGTCTCTTCACATCATTTTTTTTTTTTTTTTTTTTTTTTTTTTTTTTTTTTAAAAAAAAAGCAAATGTTATTAAAAAAAAAGTCCGTTTTCTTTGGCCACTTTGGCTGACCCTGCTAAACCTTGTACATTCAGTTCAGATCACCAGAGAAACCAAGTGAGAAATTCTTTTCTTTTCTTTTTTTTTTTTTATTAAATCGGAGTTGTGTACATTAATGCAATCGTGGGGTACAGTGTGCTAGTTTTATATACAATTTGAAATATTTTCATCTTAACTGGTTAACAATGCCTTCACAGTATTTTCTTAGTTATTGAGAAGTTCTTTAAAGAACTTTCTTTTTCTGGGCATCAAACGTTTTATTTGTAGCTGCAGGGATGAGGAGTACAAGGGTTGGTGTTTACCACACAGAATATGAAGGCCGGAGGGCAGCTTGCATCTCCTTGGTCTCTGCTTTTGCCCCAGTGGGACTGTACTGAAAGTGCCCCAGTGAATTTGTATTTACTGTATTTTACATGGTAAAAATTCTAATCCTTTAATGAGGACTGTGTAACAAACCTTCTTAGTAAAAATTGTCCCTGAAAATGGTCACTCCCTATTGTATGAGCATCTTGCTGTTTTTGTTATGTCATGGTAAATCCTTCATATACTTGTCACTAGTTGTCTGGTTTAATAATAAGTAATTTCTACTTTTTTGTGTCATTTTTTTTTCCTAACTCCTTCCTCTGTTTTCCAGTTTTTTCATGCTTCTTTGAAAGATTGACTATGTCTGTTTATGCTTTAAATTGTTTTTATAATTTATCCAGCATAATTATCACCCTTTACGTGTGAAATTCAGTGGCTGTATTGACATATTTGTGAAAGCATCACTGTCAGATCCCAGAACATTTTCATCAGCCCCAAAGGAAACCCATACCCATAACCCCTCCTTCCAGCCCCAGCAACACTTGATCTACTGTCTGTTCCTGTGAATTTGCCTGTTGAGGACACTTCTTATAAATGGAAGCCTGCCGTTTTCTGTGGCTGGTTTCTTTCTCTTAGCATAATGTTCTTGGAGTTGATCTGTGTTGTACCATATGTCAGCCCTCCAATCTCTTTTATAGCTGAATAATACTGAATTGCAGATACGCCGTTTCAGTTTAGCCCTTCTTCAGCTCACGTGCACATGGATCATTCTACTTTTTGGCTATTACCAATTACACTGTGTACAGGTTTTTATATAACATGTGTTTTCATTTCGCTGAAATGAACAAGAGTATAATTTCTGGGTCTTAGGGTAGTTGCATGTTTAATTTCTTAAGAAACGAAGTATTTTCCAAAGTTGGTTCACCATTTTATACTCCCACCAGCAGTACATTTCCCCATGTCCTTGCCAGCACTTGGTATTGTCTGACTTTTTTTGCATCTAGCCATCCAAGTGGCTATGATGTGGTATCTCAGTGTTTATTTATTTTTATTTTTTTGAGACAGAGTCTCACTCTGTCACCCTGGGTAGAGTGCTGTGGTGTCAGCCTAGCTCCCAGAAAGCTCAAGTCCTGGGCTCAAGCAATTCTCTTGCCTCAGCCTCCCAGGTAGCTCTGACTGCAGGCCGTGATGGCCAGCTCATTCTCAGTGGGGTTTTGATTTGCATTTTCCTCATGAATAATTATTTTGAGCCTCTTTTAATGTGCTTATTGATGACTTCTATATTTTCTTTGCAAAGATGTCTATTCTCAAATCTTATATCCCTTTGTAAGTTAGGTTATGTATCTTTATTATTGAGTTATAAACTCTGTATTCTGGATACTAGTCCTTTGTTAGATTGTGATTTGCAAATATCTTCTCCCATTCTGTGTGTTGTCTTCTAACCCACTTTTGTCCTTTGAAGAATGCTTTTAGTTTTGTTGAAGTCCAATATAATTTTTTTGTGTGTGCTTGTGCTTTTGGTATCATATCTAAAAAACCTTTACTCAATACAAGATCATGAAGATTTGTTTTTTTTTTTTCTTTCTAAAAGTTTTAAAGTTTTGGCTTGGCACCTGTGGCTCAAGCAGCTAAGGCACCAGCCACATACACCTAAGCTGGCGGGTTCAAATCCAGCCCGGGTCCACCAAACAACGACGGCTGCAACCAAAAAATAGCTGGGTGTTGTGGTGGGCGCCTATAGTCCCAGCTACTTGGGAGGTGGAAGCAGGAGAATTGCTTAAGCCCAGGAGTTTGAGGTTGCTGTGAGCTGTGACCCCACGGCACTCTACCCAGGGTGACAGCTTAAGGCTTTGTCTCAAAAAAAAAAAAAAAGTTTTAGAGTTTTAATTTGGTCTTTGTTGCATATGGAGTGAGGTAGAGGCCAAACTTCATTCACCTGCATATGGATACCCAGTTGTCCTGGTATCATTTGTGGAATTTTAGTTATTTTTCTAACATTGTTTATTTTTTTTTTAAATGGGAAATCCCTTCTGGAAGTGATGAGAATGAGGTTCCTGGCTTGACCAAGAGAGATGCATGTAATGAGTGCCTCTTAGACACCAGGGACTATTTGGTGCTCAGGTTACAAATAGAAGTAAGTCATGGCTCCTGTCCTGAGGGAGTTCACTTCTATTATATGGAAATAGGAACATAAACCAATTTGCAGTCTTCTTACCATGGCATCAAATTCTGGTTCCCAGAACCATCCTCTCCAGGGGGCAGAGAAATCTCTAAAGGAGTTTTTAGTGCCCCTGGGTTTCTTTTCTATAGGAGACTTGGCAGGTCGTGCAGAACTATTGGGGAAAACTTCCCTGAAGATCTGGAATGTGACACGGAGAGACTCAGCCCTCTATCGCTGTGAGGTGGTTGCTCGAAATGATCGCAAAGAAATAGATGAAATTGTCATTGAATTAACTGTGCAAGGTAGGAATTCATGAAGGAAAAACGTTTTGCCCCTTATGGGCCTCATGAGTCTCTGGAGAATAAAAGAGATCAGTTTCTTTTCTTCCAGAGGTGTATTCCTGAGAGTAGCACATGATTTAGAGATGGCGAACTTTTGAAATCTGAGTGTAGAGTTGGGCTAGGGAGAGGAGTCGGGGTGGGGAGTTGGGAGGAGAGGCTACATTCCTCCAGGTAAAGGAGGTGTATAACATAGTCCCTGCCTCTTCCACAGCTCCACCTGAAGGTGGAAGGAGTGGGCAGGGCCTATGGGGTGGCACTTGGGTGGGATGAGCTGGAGGGCAGGGTGCAGTGGTGGTGGATCAGTCTGCACATGTGCTCTGGCGACTGTGGTGCGAGAGCCCTTGGCTGGCTTTCTCGTCTTCAGACCTGAGTTCTGGTGGGCTTTGACAAAAATAGAGCCGTGTTGCTGAGATCTTAAATACCAAACTGTTTTCCTCCAGTGAAGCCAGTTACCCCGATGTGCAGGGTACCGAAGGCCGTACCCGTGGGCAAGACAGCAACACTGCATTGCCAGGAGAGTGAGGGCTCCCCACGGCCTCACTACAGCTGGTATCGCAACGATGTGCCACTGCCAACAGATTCCAGAGCCAACCCCAGATTTCGAAATTCCTCGTTCCTCTTAAACTCTGAAACGGGCACCCTGGTAAGATCTCTTCTAGGAAGTGAGGATGGAGATGTCTTTGTTGGTGCAAGGGGTGCTCATTGTGGAAAGAATAGCTATTAAGAGAGAGTGAAGCTCTTAAGACAAAAGCTTGAATCTTCAGAATGTTGGAGATGAAAGAGGAAGGGAGACCAAGAGGGGTAGAAAACAAATGTTAACAGTGGGTGAGGGGCCTGATCTGGGTAATCTACTATAAAAATCATGATGAGATAATAAAGGAAATTTGATTACTACCTGGATATTTGATATTAAGCAATTGTTAGTTGTTTTAGGCATAATGACGGGATTGTGGTTATGGTTTTTAAGAGTTCTTATTTTCTAGAGATTCACCCTGAAGTATTTATGGATAAAATGTGTCTGGAATTTGTTTGATGATTAAGCAGTGGTGGTAGGGGGAGAGGAAACAGATCAGTCATGCGCTAGAGGACAGACTGACCTCACAGCAGGTGACACTGGGCTTTCACCACGTAGAGTTCTCTTTTGGGAGGTGCTTTGTGGGTCTGGAATATCCAACTACGTGTAGTTACCAGGCAGATTACAACAGGATCTTCCACATTTGTTTTGCCAAAATGTTCCCCAAGGAGCAGTTACTGTCAGAGTTCTTTTACTAGAATAAAAGTGAAGTTCTAGTTGTTATTCTGGATGTTGTGAGGCTTTCCTATCTTCACTGGGGAGCCCACAGCAAGAATATCGGGAATCTTGTCGGGAAGGACCCGGCCCAGTGCCTGGGAGGCCGTGGGAAACCAAAGGGGCCGCGTGGGCGTGTGACCCCTGCTGGACTCAGCGGGCTCTGGCCTGGCCAGCTCAGTCCCTCACAGGTCTGCCTGATGATTGATGTTCACTTGTTCCCTGAAACAGGTGTTCAGTGCTGTTCACAAGGAGGATTCGGGACATTATTACTGTATTGCTTCCAATGACGCAGGCTCTGCCAGGTGTGCGGAGCAGGAGATGGAAGTCTGTGAGTTACTTTCTGAAAAGATTTCGTCTGAAGACTGGGAAGTGAATAGAGGATTTTAAATTTAATATTAGACTGTCAGTTTAGATAGCTGTTCTGCCATGGTCAGCTTTTTTGTGGAGCTGACTGTATCCACCAAAGTCCACTGGACATGGAAGAGATGGCTGAGAACCCTCGGAGTCAGATGAGTGGGTCCCCAAAGTGGACTTTCTAGGGCCTTCTGCTGTTGGAAACATTGCCAGTCATGTAACTTTCACAACATGCTTAACAAACTTTATTTCTTTGGTAATTGGTAGAATTATCAAAATATAAGGTGGTGTGTGAGACCTCTAGAAACATATCCAGTCATAACTGTTTTACAGGAAACTGAAAGAGCTTCAGTCCCAGTGTTTTGACCTGTTCTGTGCTGATATTGTCTGAGAGGGATAGGGGCAGAGGGGATGTTCTGGAATCCCTCCTTCCTGTTTGTAATCACCTCCAGAGCAGTGTTTTCCAAAACTGCCTCATAAAGATGGGCATGGTGCCTCCTGCGTGTAATCCCAGCTGCTTTGGAGAGTGAGGTAGGAGGATTGCTTGAGGCCAAGAGTTCAAGTCCAGCCTGGGCAACAGCGAGACTCCATCTCAAAAAAATTACTTGATGATAAGCATCATTTGGGACCACTTGTCCACTTTCAGAGTGCAGGACCCACCAGGGTATGCCAGAAATGCATGTCAGTTTGGAAAAACTGCTTTGGGATTGTTTCTTCCTGAAGGTTTTGGTTTATTTATTTATTTTTTTTGGTTATTGTTTCTTTGTTTGCCCTAGACATATTGAATCTTCAGGAATGAAGCTTGAGAACTGACATTTTATTTATTTATTTTTATTTTATTTTATTTTCTTGAGACAGAAGTCTTATGTTGTCCTCAGTAGAGTGCTGTGACATCACAGCTCACAGCAACATCAAACTCTTGGACTTAAGTGAGTCTTTTGCCTCACCTTCCCAAGTAGCTGGGACGATAGGTACCTGCCACAAAGCCTGGCTATTTTTTTTGTTGTAGTTGTTACTGGTGTTTAGCAGGCTAGGGCCGGGTTTGAACCTGCCAGCCCCTGCGTATGTGGTCAGTGCCCTAACGACTGTGCTACGGGCACTGAGCCAAGTGAACTGACTTTTTTTTTTGTCTGAGACAGAGCCTCAAGCTGTCACCCTGGGTAGAGTTCCATGGCATCACAGCAATCTCCAACTCCTGGGCTTAAGCGATTTTCTTGCCTCAGCCTGCCAAGTAGCTGGGAGTACAGGCACCCGCCACAACACCTGGCTATTTTTGGGTTGTAGTCATTGTTGTTTGATTGGCAGGCCTGCTAGATTCAAACCCGCCAGCTCTGGTGTATGTGGCTGAAGCCTTAGCCACTTGAGCTACAGGTGCCAAACCGAGAACCGACATTTTAAAAACCAAAATTTCAAGTGATTTATAAGTGTATACTCACATTTGAGAACCAAGTCCCAGGGTAAGGGAGAAGTTGAACAACTCCCATGTAGTTGGCTTTTATTGATGAACTCCCTGCATATTTTCCGTGCATTTCTGTTTGTGTAAAGTAAGCAGCTGCCAGCGCCCTCACACTGAAGCGGACCTGGAGCTTTTGCCCAGAAGGTAGAAATGAGAAACCAGAATCCCAGTTTCCTCCGAAAGGACTTAGATAGGAGACCAGGCAGCCAGTGAAGTGAAAGGTCAGGTTCTTATCTAGTAGTTTTTACTTTTAAAAAGGCTTAAAACTAGCTTTCTTCTTCTAAATAATCTACAACAAAGGAAGGCCTTGGAAATGAGGGATTTTTTTCTTCTCTAGTCCTCCTGCATCCCTGGTTTGTTCTGTCCTTGTAACCATTTCCTCCATTAATAATAGTCTCAGCCATTTAGCAAGAGAATTTTTAAGCTGAAAATGCCAAGCCCCTTTTAATGCAATATTAGGTTCATCTGCATGTGAACTGTGGCAGTCTCAGTACTTTTTACAGGGAAGTTAGGGTTATGGTGTCTAGCCTATGTTCTCAGTTTGCTTCGCTGGTTGTAGTGGCAGGAGGTGTGGGTGAGGAGGTGGCACAAGGGCCAGAGTCTTTGATAAAGAGCAGTGTGGATCGTCTTTTTCCTGAAACCTCCTTTTCTTCAGATGATCTGAACATTGGCGGTATAATTGGTGGGGTCCTGGTTGTCCTTGCTGTACTGGCCCTGATTACTTTGGGTATCTGCTGTGCATACAGACGTGGCTACTTCATCAACAATAAACAGGATGGAGAAAGGTGAGCCTGCTTTCCATGAAAAAAGCCCTGTTCAAGCTGGCACTGATAGAACCACGGCACTGAACTGTTGTCTTCTCCTATTCACAGTTACAAGAACCCAGGGAAATCAGATGGAGTTAACTATATCAGGACAGATGAGGAGGTAATCATTTAAGAAACCTGGAAATCTAGGTGTACACAGCAGAGAAAACCATGTTCCTCTGTGGAAACACGGGAGCCCCCATAGGCAGATTTCTGAGTGCCACTGCAGATCCTGAGCTTCTCAGCCTGTGACAGTATTGTGCACACACTAGTGGGATTCATGCTTTGCAAGTGTCAGTAGATGTTACTGTTGAAATTATTTCATTTGTTTGTAGTTTGGCCCAATTAATTTTTGTCAGGGACAGAGCTTAGCCCATGTTAGATTTGACTGGAATTTTCCCTTCTCCCTGCTCTGCTAGTCCCTTGATGGTTCTGTGTGTTGGCTTTGCAGGGTGACTTCAGACACAAGTCGTCGTTTGTGATCTGAGACTTGGTGTGGCTGAGAACATGCAAATACCTCTGCTAGAAACTTCTGTCAAGGGCTGCCATGAGCCGCGTGCACTTGGACAAAGCTAGACACTCACGCAGAAGCTTTTAGTTTTGGGCAAAGTTGACCACTACTTCTTTCTTACTCTTTAACCACATGAATAAAAGAATTTTCCTCAAGATGGACAGTAACCACAAGAGAAGAAACTGAAAGTGTTCGCTGAATTGGATCCCTGGCCTGTTGCTGGCCCAGATCCCACACAGTATTAGGCTGTTACAGATCTTGCTCATACGCACTCCGCTGTGCTGGGCACTGTGGACCTGGGAAGCCAGTTGATCTGCTGACTGTTCATCAGCCAGGCTGAGCAGTATGAGGTGAGGCGGTATCTGGGTAGCCCCCGAATGTGAATTATAGTAGTGAATCCGGAAAAGACTGTTCATACAATGACCTGGTTCATTGGCCCACTGACACCACTGCACAGTTCTTAAAGGCTCTGTCGATTGGTGGTGTAGTGTCCATCCTGGGGAACCTTTTTGGATCAGTATTTTATAAAAACAACCAAAATCAGCAAGGTAAATTGCTTGCTGGAAGAGGGATCTTCTTACCTGAGGAACCCTGCTTATCTAAGAGGGTATCAAGATTTAAGGAAAACCCTTACTTTAGGCTAAGTCAGAAATGGTACTAAAATAGCTTTTTTATGGGGTCTTGTTTATTTTATAACGTTTTACATTCTAAATTTTTGCTAAGGATGTATTTTGACTATTGAAAAGTTTCTATTTAAACTGTAAATACTGCGTATATTGTCATATAATGTTAAATAACGTATTTTTTTAAAGAAGTTCAATTTATGGTAGATGTACCAAACTACTAGTGTTAAATTGGAAAGTATCATTAATGAAGAGTATTTTGCCCAATGGAAGCTTACTGGAACATTCCTTTTTCCACATAAGTTTTAGCATTTTTCAATAAGAATACTTAATTTTATCTACATCAGACCATTGTTGCTTAGGAAATCTTTAGAAGTTCCAGTTGAGCAATGTTGAAATGTTTGTATCTCTCCAAAAGAAACCCAGTAGCTCTCAGGTTAGCTTTGAACTAAGATTACTCATTGAAAGATTGCCTTTTTCTGAGATTACTAAAATTATATATGCCCGGAGACCATCTAGAAGCTGTTAGATGTATACCACAAACCACATCAGTCAACTGGCAGGGTTACGTCGGTGCCACACTAGATCAGCATGAGCCCTGACTCCCAAGTGCTGCGCAGAAGGCCCACTGCCACCTCTAAAGCTGCAGCTATGCCTGTGTCTTGATTAGCTTTAATATAAGTGTCGTTCGTGTGCCATGAGGTATGTGGTTCATTCCGGGACACTCTAAGGTGGACACTTTAGGAAAGTTGGTGTCTTCCATTTAGCTCCCCAGCCGTTGGGTTCCTGTGTCAGACCTCTTTTTGGTTATGAATAGCTCACAAAGCAGCTACTGCTATTTTTTTTAAAGGTGGTTGTAATTATTTATATAGTTCTTAATACTGTCTGGGACCACAGGCAATTTTGAAATCAAATTTGTTAGCTACAACAAGTTTTAAAAGAAAATAAATCACACTATTCTTTCTTGCTACGCAGAAAGCACCCAGACACTGAAAGTTCTGTCTCCCTTCCTAATGAACCATCCAGTGGAGGGCCAGGCCAGCGTTTGGGCGAGTATCAGCAATGCAGCTGGGGGGAAAGCCTGATGGGAGGAAAGTAAAACGCCTGAGTCAGAAGTGGGCTTCTCATTTTGATTTTAATTTTTGTATCTGCCTGAGACATGTTCTCTTTGTGGGGGCATCAGCACACCATCCAGAAGCCATTGTTAATTAAGAGCAGATATTCTCAGCCTCACATGCAGTGCTGTGCTGGACCCATGATGGGAAGTGGTTTGAAGCGAGGAGCTTCTCAGAAAGGGCGCCTCATTCCACCGTGTGCCTGAGGGCAGTTTTCATAGACGACCCTGGTCACCTTGTTTCAGCTTTCAGTGTCTTAATTTTTTTTATGCTTTGACCAGCTTTTGTCATTGAATACTTGAGGCTATGTTGACTTTTCTAAGTCTTGTGACATCCTTTGCTGTGGGAATTGGGCAGCGCTCACTGATCACTGTCACCTGCGTTGGCATCTTCAGTGCTTAGAGTTCAGACTGTTGCTTCATCTTTGCTTCCTCATGCTGAAAAGAGGTAGCTCCCCAGTCTGTTGGGATTAACACTCCAGTCTCCTCCTTGGTTGTCATAGTGACAGGGTGGTCTTATCATTTCCCTCCTTATCCTACAATCTTCTACCCTAGTGCCATGGGAACTGGGTCTGATGAAGTAGAAGTGGAAAGTGGAGTCTGGGAAATGGTCGTCTACGACTGGAAGACTGTAGAAAGAAAACACTCATGCGTTGTGGGCGTGATAATGCGACTGAAGACTCGAAGCCTATTTGAGGCTGTGGTTCTGCCTTGAGTATGGATGTTGCTGTATATAGATGTTACAGATTTCTACTAACATGCCTATAATTTGGTATTTGTTGAAAAACTTCAATTATAAAAGCTTTTAAAAAAATCAAACTTCGTTTCATTTGTTTTTTGTTTGCTTTCACGTTGGATTTACCTTTTCTTCCTGGCATTTTGTTAGCTAGGCACATACACTGGAAACACCACAGTTTACCACTGTCCACCGGGGAATTCACCTGGACTGCTGGTTGGTCTGTTCATGCAAGAGCAGCTTTGTGAGTCGCTGTACCAATGACAAGTCCTTCTGTGTCATGGCTCATGTGAGAGCACAATGGAATCCCAACCCCCAAACAAATTACCACATTTTTATTAAAAACACAGCTAAGCATTAATACTGGGATGGAAAAATGAACCAACTGCATTTGTTTCTGGATGTTCTTGGACAAACCATTGTAAGTTGTCATAATGGTGCCAACTGAAGAGACTCAAGTTAACCCTGCATTGTGGGAGCAGTCCTTTGCAGAGAGTCACACAAATCAACCTCAGGGCCACTCTGGAGAAGGGACATAACAACTGCTTTTGAACTGACAAGGATGTCTGTTCCTAGGAGCCAGGCAGCTGCTGGGTGGGAGCAAGGCAGGTGGGCAGATGAACCAAACCACAGACAAGTGGAACCATTTGTTCCCTAACAGGGGAGATTTAGTTCCATTCTTGCTCACCACTGTATGTAAACTTTATTAGGAAATGACCACCGTAAAAGTGCTGTTCTAAAAATAGAAAGATACTATTGAATACCAGCAGGCTGTATTTGCGCTAATTTTTATTCATTTTAGAAAGCTGTAATTTAAAAAAAAAAATCTGCAATTATAAATAATGGAAAAGATACTACAATCTAAATTTTGTCATTAGATAAACGAAAATATGTATTATAAGGAATTCAAACACTTAATAGAGGCTTGACTTAGAAGGCTGGAGTTTTTAAGTTGTGTTCTATAAAGACCAGATAATAGCTTATCTGAATGATATGACACTTTCAAATGGAATAAAGTTAATATTAAATAGGTTAAGTTTAGGGTAAGAAAATCTAAATCTGGCCTTTCTCTGTTATTTTACAATTTGTAACTACAGATGCCACAAAGGGCAATGTAAAAGGGCTGCCAGCTACCAGGAGAGCAGCTCCAGGGCTGGGATCCTGAGGAAGAACTTTGGTAGCCACAGTAACACGCCACTCCAGGTGCACAGAAGGGACCCAGCTGCCTTTTAAAGTGTAGGAAACCAAAGTGTTTCCTCGAGGGCCCTGGCAGTCTTGGACACTTGCTGGAATGTCCCGCTTCAGTTGGCTGTCTGCAGGGGAGTCTTTCGGAGGGATCTCCTGCTGGGGGTTGGGGTATTTTTATTCCTGGCTGGAGACTTCACATTCCACTGCGGAGGCTGTGGAGGCCTAGGAAACACAAGGCACAGTCATTCTGGAACTAAAAGATTGACCCTGACAAAAATTTCCACCTCAGAATGAATTCTTTGGTAAACTTACGATTTGTCAGGCAGTGATAAACATAAAATGTCCTTTCCTTGACTCTGGACTTCAGTTTTCTCTGGAAGGGAGTCAGACACAAATTCAATCTCAGAACCTCAGAGGCAGCTATCAGTCTAGAAGGAAACTGAGATCTTCTTACCTTTGACTGATGGGGTCTGTGGGCTCCCTATGTAACTGACTCCTGCTCCAAACGTGACATCACTGATGGTATCTGGGTAAAGGGAGCACCACTGTTAGGTAGAAGCTGGCAGGAGACGGGCAGCGGATAGCTACTGGACTGGACTGGTCAGGTTTCTGCTCTACTTGTCACCCACAGGACCCCAGTGACTGCCTTCCTCCTGGGAATTCTCCCGTCTCTCCTGGCTTCCTTTCTCCCACCAGGGCCCTCCTGAGGCTGCTCCCCAGGTCCCCATCTCTGGCTTCTCCCCCACCCCACGCCTTCTGTGACTGCCATGTGCTGTCCAGCAGCTGCCAGCTCCTCAATCCTCCCTCCCGAGTCCCAGTCACGCTTGCTAGTGTGCTCACCGGCTCTCCTGAAGATACCTCCCCAGCTCACGGCCTCCCCTCCATGACATGTTCCTTCTACATTGCCAGCTGCCAAGTGGGCAGTCCTAGCTAGAATCAAGCCTTCTCTTCCCCATGAGGTCAGTAACTGAGTCCTGTCAGTTCTACCTTCCAAGCGTCTCTCCATCCTGCTGTCACCCTGCCTCTTTGACCCCTGGCCCTTGAAATTCTGAGGTGCTGTCCTCCCAGGGCCTACCTGTCCTGCCCACACTCGAGGCAGAGCGCGGGTGTCAGGGACACAGACGGGCTGGGAGTTGGGGCTCTGTGTCTTACTGGTTATGTGAGCTGCTTTAACCTGAAGTTCCCTTGCCTCATAAATGGGAAAAATGCACCTCCGGCACAGGGAGGTTGTCAGCAGTGAACAGGATTATCATGTAAAGGTTAACACGGCATGTGGTAGAGCAAAGTGCTGAAGAAATGCCAGGGCCTCCTGTGATCAGCAGCTATTCTCCCCTGCATCACTGGGGTTAATCAAGAGCTGGTCAAGTCACTGCTCTGCTTAGATATTTTGATAGCTCCATGTTCAAGGCAAGCCTAAAACCCACCTTCATTCTGAGCTGGTCCCAAGCTACCTTTACAGACTCAATGGATACACCCACACATGGGCTCTGACCCCCATGCTCCCGTCCCAGGTGCTGAGCAGACCTCTCTTGTCACCGTGTCTGCACACTCAGCTTCTCTGCCTACCCCAATTGACTACCCCGGCTTTGAGTGCACTGTGCGGCCCTGCCCCTCTGGGGCTGTGCCTTTGTACAAGTTTGTATCTCAGGAGCAGAGCATGTGCTGTGAAGTGAGCGTCAGAGGTCTTCCTGTTCTCTTCACACTTGATCTGCTTGTGAGTACAGGCTGTACCTTTCCAGTCTGCATGGTGAAGCTCATCACGGCAGTGCAGGGCCGCGCACCTGACAGCTGCTCACCAGCAGAGAATTCTATCCTCCCACTGCCGTGACAACAGCTCAGTTCTGCTTATTCCTGTTCCCGGGAGACCTTGCCTTGTGCTGTCATTAGAAATTCCCCTTCTTTATTAACACATTGCTCTTCCTGTCTGGAAGCCTGGCAGCACTCCAGTGGTAAGTCTCCCACCTTAGGAAAAGCCCCTGTGTGGTGGCTGCTAAATCCCAGTGCATTATGCTCAGCATCAAGGCAGAGGCATCTCTGCTGCCTGGATTACAGCAGCAAGAGGTATCTGCTAAAAGCCCCGCAAGACTTTCAGTTAAAATCTTAGCTCTGATTTTAATTCATTTCCACTTAGCAAAACCACTTTGCTTCTGTTGAACACTTATCGGTGAGCCACTGGTGTTTGAGAAGTTGAGACACTTCCTGATAGTCACCCCCATTTAAACTTAAGAGTTGTCATAAAAATTTGTATTTATAAACTATAAAGAAAGCAGAACTGAGTGCTTTTAAGTTATCTAGTAATTCTTCCGAGAGCTACCAGGAGACCCTCCTCAGGCATTTCTTCCTGGTTCAGCATAGGACAGATGGACAGAAACGGCACCAACAGCACCACGAAGGTCAAGGCTGGGAAGGGACATCTGCTGATCCCAGGACACCTGAGAGCCCTGTGTTCAGTGCAAAGGGGGCTTCACACATGCAAGTGAGAGCAGAGGAACGAAGGCTTCTACACAGACTGAAATCTGGGACTCATGGGATGAGCTAAATTCAAAAGAGGAGCATTCTTTCCAGTTCTTCAGTCTATGGTCCCCAACTGCCGAAACTGGAGCACCTGGTGCTGCTGATGGACACAGAACAGACAGCAAACTCTTCTGTGTGAAAGAGGCTGAATTTTTACATATGTAACATTGCATCTGTTCAATATATAGGTACTCTACATTACCCCCCTGCCTTTAATGCCAAAAGCTGTCATGACTTGGTTGTCATCCAGGGAGAGGGTGGTGGGACGATCTCCTTTAAAAGGAGGACCTGGATGACAATCATGCAGTCCATTACACGTTCTATAAGGCCACAGCAGCACGGGTAACAACCCATAAGCCAGCAGCTAGAACACAGCAGGCGCTTAGTAACAGGAAGTGCTGGAGCACAACGGAACGGCGATGTGCTACGTTGATGCTTGTTACTGTGGGGACACCCTGTACTGTCCCATCTCTGAATGTCCCAGATCAGGACTGGAGAGAGGCTGGGAAGGGGCACAGAGGTGGGACCAGGGCCTGAGCTCAGCTCCCAGCTCTGCCATCCAGCTAACCACCCAACAGGTTCCAGACGCTGGGGCAGGCCGTGTGGAGAAGCGGGAAAAGAGGAGCCAGGGCAGATAACGAATGCACGGTGTGGTGAGTGCCCGCGAGAAGATCCCAGCTACGGGAGGGCACCTGCCCTAACCTGGAGGTCACAGAAGGGGACAACTCGGACGGGGCTGTGCCGTGAAGGCCAACTCAAGGAGGAACGTGCTGGCACTGAGACATGGCTGGGGTGGAGAGTACAGGGCACGTAGGCACCAGGCAGGGTCTTGTATGGTGCACTGCAGATTTGGGACAGTAGGAATTTTTCTTTTTCCTAAGGAAGGAAGTCTTGCTATATTCCCCAGGCTAGCCTTCAACTGCTGGTTGCAAGAGATCCTCCCGCCATAGCCTCTCGCGTGTATGGGGCTATGCCATGCTTAGCCACCACACCTGGCTAAGAATTTCTTCAGACTACAATGATTTTCTCAAAATAATGGTCTTCATAGTATTTGAGACAAGGAGCTATATAACAAAATAATGGGAGAAAACATTTTGCTTGTCTAACTCATCTGTATAGAGGTGCTAGTGCTGACATCTGCCACTGTGCGGAGCAGACCTGGCTCCACAGCCCTGGGGGCGCCTGGGCAGCACTGGGGCACTGAGGGGGCTGCCTCCGCACGCACCGTCCAGGCTGCTAACCTAACTTCTTCGTGCCTCACCATCAGCACCTGTCATGGGAAGACCTTGCACAGGCCGTTGAGACGTTTAGTTGAGTTAATGTATGCAAGCATTAAGAGTGCTTGATAGTCAGTGAATTCTCAACTGATGAAGCTATTAGGATGCCTCTGAAATCATAGGGATTTCAGGTCAGACTCCATGTGACACACCACCATGCTGCTGACCACCAGGGGCGCCTCCTCCAGTTTATAGAGCCGCCCTACAACAGGGAGGGTTCAGTGCAGCTGCAGCCAGTAGGGAAGATGGTACTTACTCTTGGGGGTGCTGATTGCCCGTTTAGTTGTATGGTCAATAGCCTTGTTGGACTCTTGCTCCAAGCTGTAAGAAGATGCTGGGATGAAACAAAAAATGTGTTATCTGTCAAAAAAACTTCAAAGCAGTATCAAAGAACAACAAAGCAACCAAAAGAAAAATTTGCAAGATACATGATAAAGTTAACATCCCCAATGTTTAAAGTACCGTATATACTCGAGTATAAGCCGAGTTTTTTCAGCACAAAATGTGTGCAGAAAAACCCGAACTCGGCTTATACTCAGGTCATACAGGTTATTTGATTCAGTGCACGCGCACCTAATCAAATGCACGTAGTCCCCAGTCGTCTTCTGCCGTCTGTTTGGACATACAGATGATGATGAGGAGGAATCCAGTTTTGAAGGATTTTAACCTTTGTGATTTACCTTGATTACCTGTTAAGCTGCGGTTTTCTGCGCTTTATTTAAAGTTTTAAAGTTGTTGCTAGTTTACAGTTTTTCTTTAGCACTAAATATTGAAAAGCATTTAACCTACTGATTCCTCAATTATTGTAATTGTTTTGGGTATATATTTTTATTTTTGAAATTTACCAGTGGCTGCTGCATTTGCCACCTCGGCTTATACTCGAGTCACTAAGTTTTCCCAGTTTTTAGGGTGAAATTAAGGGGGTCAGCTTATATTCAGGTTGGCTGATGCCGCCAGTAGCTGGACCACACTTCTAAGCTGCAGGGTTTTAAAACATACAGTGGTTTTTCAGCTGTGTTTAGTTCAACTGCATGTGTGTAAGAAGTTATTTCCAAGCAGTAATATTCTTTATAAAATTTCCTACTAGGCAGTACTTTTGGTGGAAAACCCTAACGCAGTGATTTTCAACCAGTGTGCCGTGGCACCCTGGTGCGCCATGAGAGGATCTTCGGCGTGCTGTGAAAATTATTAAAGACCACTAATTAAATTATTTTTGAAAGAAGTTCAAAGCACAGTAAGTATATTCTTTTTTTGACTCTTTTATTTTTTTAATCAATCTAATTTAAGTGTGCTATGGAAGTTTAACTATAGGTTCAAGTGTGACATGAGATTAAAAGAAGGTTGAAAAGCACTGTCATAAAGGGCTGGTCATTAAAAGACAAGTATACTGTCAACAAGTTTTCATCGAAAACTACTGTAAATAATATGCCTCAGAATTAAGTCCTGGAGAGAACTGTTCCCTACCATTGTGTGTGTGTGTGTTTACGTGTGTGTTTGTTTTTAAGCCACTGCATAAAAGAGATCAGGCGTTCTGGATGTGTCTATGGTAGAGAAGTGTTCACAGGCAAAGTCAGCACCTTCTAGAGGTAGCAGAACATTTTACGGTTCTGAAACAGGTATCTCACTTATCAACTAGAGTTCACCCAGGATAGCAAAGCCTCTGATTCCCAGTCACTTGGCCTCTTCTCTGCCTGAGAGGTATAGAAGAAAATTACTCACTGGCGCAGGAATGTGTATGTTAAGGACTAGGTTGGGAGAGGGCTAGTATTAACCGTGTGACATGTTACACATAAACATTTTAAATGTTACAAACACAAAAAATAATGCAGTGTTTCCCACCATGAACGTTACTGCTATAAGCCACTTTCTGAAAAATAGAGACCTAGCATCAAAAGACTGGGAAACGCTATCCCCAGAAACACACTCAGAGGTTTAGCACAGCACTGTCTATCCCAGCAAATGACTGCTGACCATCTAAATCAATGGTGGGTCAGTTACACAAGGATAGACATTCTTACAATACAATAAAATGTAACCACTGGATGAATAAAAAAAGGAATGGTGATCATGATGAAGTCTTAAAAGAATAGTTAACGAACGTAAAAGCACACTGTGATGCTATTTTTGTTTGAAAAACATATACTTGTATATTAAAAACAGTACTAAAATGCTAACAGTGGTCCACTCTATTTGATGGAGCTTAACAACAGTTTTTAAATTTTCCTCTTTTGCCTTACCTGAATTTTTTTATACATTGATTTTGTAATAAAAACACTATGAAAGAAGATGAAACAAAATCCAAAACTGTCATCACATCCAATATGACTGACTAGTGTTTACAACTGCACAGTGAATATGTGATAAATACACAACACTTTATCCCTCACACTCACAGGTAACAAAAGCTGGCTTTAAATGTACCAAGGAGAATATATTTTGCAATTTTTTAAAACAATTTTGGGCAGGGTGGCATGTCTAAATTTTATAATCTTCTCAACATTTATAACTTTCATAATAATTGATACATTTCTTTAATAATATATCAAAATATAATGCTTTAGATAAAAGGAGACACCTGGTGCACAGTTTAGAGGCTACGGTAGGCAGAGTTGGGGGACAGCCCTAAGATTCCTGTGCCTCACCCCTGGTATATATACCTTGTGTATGTGATGGGATTGCACCTCTATGATTAAATTATACTATGTGGCAAAGGCAGAGGGACTTTGCAGATATAATCATGTCCCTAATTAGTTAACTTTGACTCAATCTAAAAGGAGACTATACCAGGCCGACACGATCTCAGTAAGTTAGCCCTTCAAAGAGGAGTCAGGACTTTGCTGAAGTCAGAGGGATTCCTAGTGACAGATTCTACTGGCTGAAGAAGCAAACTGCTGTGCAGTGGTGAGGCCACGTGGCAGGAACCAGGGGGCAACCTCTAGGAGCTGGGAATGGTCCCAGACTGACAGCCAGCAGGAAAGTGGGGACCTCAGCCCTACACCTTCAAGACATTGGGATCTGCTGAATACCAGGGAGCCAAGCCCAGGGGCAGGTCACAGTCCCAGCAGACACTGACACTTTGGCCTGGTGAGAGACCCCAAGCAGTCGGTGCCCCCGTCCTACACCCAGAAGCATGACTCCTAACAACAGGAGAGAACATATTTGTGTTGTTTTAAGCCACTAAGTTTGAGCAATAGAAAACTAATACAAAGATAAATGAGGAACCAGGAAAATAACATTCAACGTATTTAGGAACCGGTTCAAAATAAGTACACAAATAAACACGGATGTTGGCCACAAGCAATCTAGCCTGGGTGTAGAAGCTGAACGTTAACCCTGACCTGAACAGGTAACACTCTCCTACAAACACCCACCTGAAAAATAGAAAAAGAATGTAATCAATTTACCAAGGAAACTCAAATGGCCAATAAACATATAAAAATTAAATATTTTGTTAATAATCAGAGATAAAGAAGTGTTAATTATCTCTATAAAAATCATATAGACTAAAAACTAAAACTTCCCTGGCCTTGTGGCTCACACCCGTAATCCTAGCACTCTGGGAGGCCAAGGTGGTTGGGTCACCTGAGCTAAGGAGTTTGAGACCGGCCTGAGCAAGAGTGAGACCCTGTCTCTAAAAATAGAAAAAAAACCAGCCAGGCATGATGGTGGGTGCCTGCAGTTTCAGCTACTTGAGAGACTGAGGCAAGAAGATCACTTGAGCCCAAGACATTGAGCCCAAAAGTTTGAGGTTGCTGTGAACTATGATGTCATAGCACTCTATTCAGGGTGACAGAGTGAGACTCTGTCTCAAAAAACAAAAAACAAAAAAAAACTATAACTTCACCCCATTATGGCTGGATGTTAAAAATAGGTATTATTTATCGGAAATGTAGATTAGTGTAATATTTTAGGGGAAAGTGTATCTTATAAAAATAATTGCACACATATATATGTACAAAGATGCATACTTCACACTGAAGTTTCTTTTACTTAACTATCGTCATCTTGTCACCTTTTATCTTGTTTATCTATCTCCTTGTTCTTATCTCTAAGTTACATGAAATCAGGGCCCCATGACACATATTCAGGACAGAGTATTTGTTGGAATGAGTAAGTGACATTCATTGCAAATACTTGTGTAATAAAAAGCCAAGTGGGCACCGCTAAGCATAGCAAGGTCAGCCTGATCACAATTCAGTGGAAGACTGTGTTCTTAGTGTTAGGTTAACTGACTTAGGAAAAATTCTATGAGATACTGCTGAGTAAAAGAAACACACTGCAAAAATAGTACAATGACATGTTCTAACTCATAAAAGGTAAAAATGTGCAAAAATGTAAGTTCACATGTAGAGGGACACATGTAAAAAAAAAAAGAATGATTAAGTATTCACCAAATTTGTTAACAATGGCTAACCAATAGAAAGCAGGGTTTTTGTTTTGTACACTTCTGTGAATTATCTTTACAGAAGCACATATTACTTTTATGAATAACCAAATTAATAAAGTTCAAGTCTTTAAAGAAAATTTAGAATTTATAACTTTACTTCGAGTCAAAAGTTCAGTACATTTTACTTATTCTTAAATGAGATGTTAACTAAACATCAGTGAATAGTTGGGGGCAAAATGATGGGGTTAGGAGGAGACTATAATCTCTTTAGAATTATTACCAAAATGTTTTTCAGAGGGATGGTCTATAGTTTCATTAAACTCTCAAAAGTACTTACAGTGCAATATCATTGTCACCCCCCAATTGCCACATTTCGTCTTTCCTGGTAATTGACTTTTATAGAAACCACGGCATTAGACCCTTTGACTTTAATCTACTAACTTGTGAAGGGACAACAATGATGCTTAAAGCCTATTTGGTGTGTTAAATACACAATGCTGAAATGAAGCACTTCTATATCAGAATTACCATGTTTAAGTGATGACAAAAAAAGACCCATGCTAAGGTTAGGTGTTGTGGAAACCCAACACTCACCGTTTTCCTCATGGCAATAATCGAACCCTGCCACACTACATCTTCGAAAAACCATCTTATTCTCAGTGAGGGTTCCTGTCTTATCAGAGAAGAGGTACTGAATCTGTCCGAGATCCTCAGCGATGTTCAGGGCTCGGCACTGAACAGTAGAATCCATTTTCTCATTGTAGAAATCCACGTCACTTTGAATAAAGTATATTTGTCCAAGCTTCACAATTTCGATGGAAACATAGAGAGAAATGGGAATCAAGACCTAAGAAGACACACACAATGTAAAAAGTGTTAAAGTAGGTTAAAGAAGGGTGAGAAACTAAATGTAGTTGGATAAGTGGCCACGACCTTAAAATGCTATGATAAGCTTAATAGAAGAAATTACCTGTAATAAAATGATCATGGTCCAAAACATATAGAATCCTGCCAACACTGGTGATACGGTATGTCCATCAGGCTCAGGGATGTTAAAAAAGAGTATGTTTTCATATCTGCTCAACCAGATTCCATGACCTTCCAAGAAATACACAAACATCAAAAAGATGCTAAATATATATTATGCAAACAAAAACTTTATTCCAAATGGAGAAGGGATGATAAGAATATTCATTGTATTTGAATACCAAGTATTTGTTTTTGGAAACAAATTTAAATCAGAAGGCTATACAGTCTCCTGTCTCTGATTCTCTCTCTAAATCTCTTTCTGTTCCTTTTGGTACCATGGCATAGTGCAAGTGGATATAGTAAACATTAAGGGTTTTTTTTTTTTTTTTCAGCCAAAAGATGACTGAGATAAAGATGTGAAGGAAAGGATTAGTGACAAATAAAAGCTCCCTTATAGAAGTCAAGTATTCATAAATACCATTTTAAAATAAAAGACTTTAATAGCTTGTTGAAAAATGTCCACAAATAATCCAATTTTACCTACCCAATGCACCAGTTAAACACATGATGACCAGAAGCAGGACACACCAAAGCACGTCCGTATTTGCTCTTCTTTCTAATTTACTGCGTTTGTACCGTGGGCCACTGTTGTTCAGCATTGTTTTGGTTTCATGACCTATGGAGGAAATACACAAATGGCAGAAAATATACAAATGAAAGCTAGGAAGCCAATATCATATTTTGAAATCTCTCTGGCACACAATTTCATAAAACATAGTTACGTAATATATTTTGTCACTTTTGTCTGCTTTTGTGATCCATTTAGGAAAACAGAGACTAATAATTGAGCTTATAAAGAAAGACTTTTCTTTCTGTTTACATGGATGACATTTCTGAGTAAACGAAACATGTTAACTTGCAGAAAAGCACAGAGGAGACGATGATGGAAACTGGACGTTAACCGACCTGCGTAAACCACGATGCCCACCACGGCCTCTGTGTTTCTGACGGTGCACCCTCGAAGCAGTAAGTTTTCTTTACTGAGACCCACACGTTCTTTGTTGGAATGTTCTCTATAAGAAAGACAGCACATTGGTTCATATTTTCAATAGCAGAAGTGGGGATATAATAATAAAACTCATAGTCCTTGAGGGTTTTTGACTTGGAATAAGAAGTTAGGCATTTCACAGGAAAGGTTACAAATCTATGGACTATTTACTTTTGTTATTTCAGTCTCTAACTATTATTGTTTTCTATTAGTCACTGTTTGTCAAGTTCTATTACCTCAAAATCCCAAAAATATTCTGACTAGGGACCTGCCTTTCTAGTATAAACTGTACGTAGGGAAACTTAGTAACTGACAAAAGAACAAGTCTTGATAGTTTTAGAAAATTACTATTTTCAATCTGGATAAAATAAAAATTATTTTAGGTAAATTGGTGGCTACTAAAATCATTGGCTCATGGGATGATGGGGAGCTTAACAGGAGAAGGGCAGGCTGATAACACCAGGGGCTCCTGATTCACAGGAAAGGCAGTCACGGCCCCACATGCCTAATCAGACCTCTAACTGGGCATCTCAGGCTGGGGTCTGTGGCTTCAGAGAATCTGTGCAGCCCCTGAATTGCAATATTTTGTGTGTGCATGTATCTATGTGCATTGTATGTTTGTTATTTTCTAGGAAAAGAATCCATTTCTTTCATTAGATTCTTAAAGTGCCCCTTGATGGTTTAAAGAAAATAAGAGGGCAAGAGAAACACATTAAATGTCACCACAAGGCTGCAGTTGGCCAAATCTAAAATGTGGCAAATTCTGCAGGCAAAGTGACCTGCTTTGTTCAACAAATTAATGGTGTGGGGGGAAAAAAGGGTGGGAGAGCTCAATACAAGGAGCTCCATACAATCAGCTCAATCTAGAATGTGGGAAATTCTACCAGCTTAATGACCCAGTTTCTTCAGAAAGCAAAATTAGAGATATATCGACCAGAAGCAACATATAACACTTATTTTGATCCTGGTTAGAGTAAAACAACCATTAAAAACCACTTTGGAAAAAATTAGGGAAATGTTGAAGAAAGACTTCGTATCAGATGACATTAAGGAATGGCTCTTATTTTCATCAGGCGTGAAAAAGTCCTTATCCGCTGTACGTAAACAGTAAAGTATTTACAGTAACTTGACATGATGTAGGGCTGGAAGAGGAAGAGGAAGGACAACAGGACGAAGTTGGCAAAACTGTGTACCAGTGAAGGCTGCGTGACGACACCGGGTGTTCGCTATACTTCCCTTGCCACTTTTGTATGTTTGAAATTTTCTGTTGTAATTTAAAAATTATCAAAATATTTACTTGAGTAAATTATTGTAGTGGCAAAAATACAGAGCAAAATCATTGGACTATTTAAACAAACAAGCAAAGAGTAATGTTTTTCACGTATTCATAAAATGTCCTTAATTTCAGCATTAAAATTGGGTTGTTTTCTAAGCAGCAAACTTCAGTCTACAAATTGTTGCTTCTTTCTCATAAAAATTGTCAATATATCTACTATCCTGGCTATCTAGAATTACAATGAAAAGAAAATAAAAAGTCTTCAAAGAAGGTTTCATATTCAGTCCCATAATTTGTAAAGCATTTTATTTTCCTAACAGGTATATGTTTAATTCTTTTATATGCATAGGCTCATGTACAAAGGGGGGTCAGGGCTGGAGGCATCCTAGAGTTTAATCTAATTCAACTTTAATAGAGGAGGAAATTAATTCCCAAGATTCACATTTTCAAGAATTCCGAGGTGAACACCAGCCAGTTCTCATCAATGTGGCATTTGTAGTCCTTATGGGAACAGATTAACACCATAAAACATCACTTCCAAAGTTCCTTAGTAAATATTAAGGTTTTTCCCCTCAGCATCCTTACTTTTCACTATCACATCATGAATTTAGGTTACCACCATCAGACCAAAGCCAGCGTCTACATTGATGATGCTAACTGCAAACTTGAAACACGCCCTAAACCTTCCAGGCATCTGATATTTGGCACATACTGCATAGAACCTTCAGTTTTACATGAAGCACCGGCTACCACAGAGTTATCACCCATCCGAGGACCCCGGTAATCTCTATCTACTATGTGCCAAGCACTCACACTCGGATGCTGGAAACAGAAACACACACACCCCCCACCCCAGCCTTGGCTCCTGTGGTCTGGGAGAAGGTGATTAGATCAGAAGTAAACAATGATAGCTAGTAAAATAGAAACTTGGTACTCATCACATAATAAAGTTCCACCTGAGAGCATAGAGATCAAAGAACACATCCTGAGACAGTGAGCTTGGGCATCTCAATCTTTGTTGATTTCTAAAAATAGGCCATAAAGAAGAATAAGGATTCAGTTCAGTGGATCAAAATAACTCCATAGAAAATCACTGTATCTACCTGGGCTGATTAATGGAACAAGAAGAGACTACATATTCCCCACACGTTGCTGAGGCCAGCTACCAGTACAGCATGAACCAAGGCCACTCGACCACTGAGGAGGGCAGAATCTGAGATTCCAGAGAAAGTTCATTTCAGCAGTCAGATCACACTGATCAGAACGCAAGGCAGCCAAGGTCAAAGCAAACCAACAACAGAGGAGCCTGTCACAAACGAGCTGTCAAAGGGCAGGAAACCCAGGGGAAAACAGTGATCTGGACAGGCCGGAAGCGTGCAGGACTTTGGAACTGGGTAAGGGCTTTGGGGCGTGACTCAGCGCCCAGCACAGCAAATGATGCCGAGATACGTCTAATGAGCAGAACCAGGCCCGAGATGAAGAGAGAGGCGGACAAGGCAGTCCAGGGCTCCGGTCATTACTCGTCAAGTTAACACCAGAACAAAAGGATGTGAGGCAGCTGGAGTTGGAGTCTCCTCAGGTAGACAAACTCTCAGAACCAGGACATCGTATCAGAATGAGTGTGGCTACAATGCTCATATAATTTTTTTTTTTTTATCTACTAAATACATGCTCTGGCCCAGACACCGTGTAGAGCTATGCTGTAGACCACAGAGTGCTCGCCTGGAGTGCCTTCCTGTTCTCTCCAGCCCACAAACAAAATTCATCCTGCCAGAGGCAAGTCTGAGCTTATCTGGGACTCAGCATTCCCAAGTGTGGGAAGAGCATGGCTGTGTAGGCTGGACCCTACCACAGGTTAAAAAGTAGCCCCTGAATCTGACATTTACAAGAGGCAACTTTATGAACAGTCAGCAGCTGGAGGAAATCATCAGAGAAAGGCTTCGTTCTCAGAGGAGGCTCACGAGCAAGCTTCTGATGACGGAGGCATCTGCCTGGCTTCTCTTCATGAAGAGCGTCTAGAATTTAACCAGGGAAGGGTTTCTCAAATACTAACCCCTCTAACAATGTCAGGATAAGTAATTAATCTTGAGTTAAGCCCATAGCTCCTTCAGGATCTGTCCTCTTTAGGACCTACATTGCCACTCCCCTGACCAACACGACCACACCCGCGGTTGAGCTTCACAATGCAGTGTGGTCTCAGGGCTCAGCCACTGCTCTCGCTGTCCCCTCAACCTGGAACCCCAGCCTTTCTTTACCCTTAGCTGCTTATCTGGCACCTTCTTATTCTTGAATTATCTCCTACCCAGGACTGAGCCCTTCCCCACTTCTCATTATAGTCTCCTGTCCGGGCTCCCCACATGACCAGGCACTAAAGATGGCACAGGCCACGCGCAGCGGCTCACACCTGTAATCCTGCACGCTGGGAGGCCAAGGCGGGTGCATTGCCTGAGCTCAGGAGTTGGAGACCAGCCTGAGCAAGACTCAGACCCTGTCTCTACTAAAAGTAGAAAAATTAGCTGAGAGTGTTGGCAAACTCCCATAGTCTCAGCTACTTGGGAGGCTGAGGCGAGAGGACTGCCTGAGCCCAGGAGTTGAGTTGCTGTGAGCTATGATGTTACAGCACTCTACCCAGGGTGACAGAGTGAGACTCTGTCTCAAAAAAAAAAGAAAAAAAAAAAGATGTTGCCATTATATTCTATACTTCCTCTATGATAGAACCTTTGTTGAAAACCAGTTGTCCATAAATGTGTTGGTCTATTTCTGGACTTTGTAATACTTTCCATTGATCTGTTTGTCTGTCTTTATGCCAAAACGACACAAGCTTGATTACTGTACCTTTATAATAAGTCTTGAAATCAGGTAGTATTAGCTTTCTAACTTTATTCTTTTTTTTCAAAACTGTTCTACTTACTATGTCTTTTGCATTTCTACATACATTTTATAATAAACATGTTTCCTAAAAACCTTGCTAAGATTTTGATTAGTATTATCCTGAATCTATAGATCAATGGTGGGGAGCATTAGCATCATAACAATATTGGGTTTTTCAACCAGGAACAAAATATACCACTTCATTTTAATTTATTTCAGCAGTGTTCAGTGGTTTCACTTTTTTACATCTTTTGTCTAATTTATCCTTAAGGATTGCATTTTTTTCTGATACTATAATAAATTGTGCTTTTAAAAATTTTGATATATAAGTGTCCACTGTTAGTCCATAGAAATATAATTAATTTTTGTATATGCATCTGGTTTCCTACATAACCTAAACTCATTACACTAGTAGCTTTCTTGGTAGATTTCATCAGCTTTCCTACAAAGACCATTGTGTGAACTGTGACTGAAAGACATTTTTACTTCTTTCTTTTTTATTTGGGGCTCGTTATTTCCTTTTCGTGCCTGACTGCAGTAGCTGTATCCTCCAGTGAATGTCTGGATCGTAGGGGGAAAGGATTTAGTCTTTCATAATTAAGTCTGACGCTAGCTATAGTTTTCACAGATACCCTTTATCATCCTGAGAAGGGTATCTAAAGAAAGTTCCCTTCTACTTTCAGCTTACATGGAGTTAGATTTTGTCCAATGTTCTTTCTATACCTATAAGATGACCACTGTGGTTTTTCTTTTTTGCTTTGTTTGGTGTGGTTTGTTAATATAGTGTTAATATGGTGAATTACAGTGTTTGATTTTCAACTGTTAAACCAACCCTGAATTTTTTGGCCAGGCCACACTGGATCATGACATTAACCTTTTTATATATTGTTGAATTCAATTTACCACAATTTTGTGTAGAATTTTTGCATCTATGTTCATGAGGGATATTCATTTTTCCTTAGATGTCTTTAAATGATTTTGGCATCAGGATAATTCTGATCTCAAAAAAACGATTTGGGTGGGTAGGGGGTGAAGGGGCAGGGAGAGGAGAGGAGGAGGCTGGGGGGTCGCGGTGTCCAGCACCCTCCTGGGGATGGGACACAAGTCTAAGAGGGGCTTTAACAAATGCAATCGATGTAACCTAATTTTTTGTACCCTCATTGAATCCCAAACAATAAAACAAAATCAGCTGGGAATTTTTCTCTTCACATAATTTACCACAGGGAAGTATGTCTAATTGTATCTTAAAAGTCAGAAAACTAAGGACCAAAGAGAGTAAATAATTTGGCTCACAATCATAAATAATTTAAGTGGCAGAAGCCAGGCCTGAAATTACATTAATACTCCCAATTTTAACTGCTTTGTCAAAGGAATGTGGACACCACAGGAAATCTCTGGAATGAACACTATCATAGCTTAAACTCTTGCTTGGACATGTTTCCAAATCACCCTCTAACCTCGGCTGACTGGAATCATCCACCTGCTACTAATGTATCCTGCCCCTCAAGCTGCCAGTTCCTTCCAAACACCTCATTCCAAACAACAAATATCCCTTAGGCTTAATATGGAGTTCATATAAAATATTTCTAAACTACTGAAGCAGATTCTAGGATCACATTAAGAATAAGATTTTGTTGTTACTGTTGTTTAAAATATATATTCATGTATATATTATAATATATATTCATGTATAACTTATCAAATTACTGAAATAAGCCAAACTTATAGATGGTTAAACTTATAGCCTCCGGTTATTAAACGTGGGTATATGTGCACAAAAGTTTTATTGAGTGAAGTATAATTGCAACACACAATTCTATCCACATCCATAAAGGTAAGTGAGCTGTCACTCACAGGAAGCCTCGGAATCTGTTGAGATCGTTGTTTGGACTTTCACATTCTATCCTGCTGGAGAACTTCTCAGGATCAACTTCACAGTCCTAAAAATGTTTTGAAAAAAATCACAAAACAAGAAGAATTCAAGGTTAAACTCTTGATATTTAAGTTTGGTACCACTTCAACCAATTCTTAAAATAGTAACAAGGTTTTTTTGCCACAAAGTTTATATCATAAATGTCCCAAATTAAAGGGAAAAAAAGGGATAATTAGGGGATCCATGATTGGAAGCAGAAAGGTTGTCAAGCCCTAATGAACATCTGCAGGAGACGGGACTGCCTGAGTCACTGACTGGAATGTATGTAGGACTCTCCAGAAGAGAGAACGCTTATCTACTTATAAATATTCTTTTATCAAAAAAGCACTGAAAAGCTGAAAATATTTTCTTGTTGGTCTTTAATCATATAGGCAATTTCTGAGATTGAATATGTATGTGAACACTTTGAGCACAAATGCTTTTGATCTCAGCCAAATTTTATAGATAAAAATTTCAAAATAAGCTGGACATCAGTGTCTTATAAAATTCTCTGATGGATCAAACCAATAATTTTAGTATGCTTAATGAAACTAAACAGCAAATTAGCAAAGTGCTTTTATAGAACACAGATTCCATAAGGTATGAATTCACTAAGAATGAGCTACGTAAACCTTATTTCTTTTCTTTTCTTTTTATATGACATTTGACTAATAAAATAAATGCTATGATACACAGTATTACTGTATCTCATAAAATATGAATATGTATATCATAGGAAACATAGAAGTATATGATCATATGATTTGACTTGCTAATAATATCTATGAAGTTCTTTTCATGTACTAGAAGGTATTGTGCACTTTAAATATATTAACTAATTTCTTTTCCACAGCCCCATGAGGCAGGTACCATAATTAGGCCTAATGAACACATTGCTTATGGTCAGGAGCTACTCAGGAACACAGGTAGTTTCTGCAGAAAATTGCTGGTCAACAATGTGTTAACAGATGAGGAGACAGACACGAAGAGTGTCATTAATTTGCCAAAGGTCTCAAAACAAGAAGGTATTTGGACCAGGACTGTCATTGATCTTAATCAATGACAATGCATTTAACAAATGCAATCGATGTAACCTAATTTTTTGTACCCTCATTGAATCCCAAACAATAAAACAAAATCAGCTGGGAATTTTTCTCTTCACATAATTTACCACAGGGAAATTGTCATTGATCCAGAGCGCTTGATCTTAATTGGAGCCACAATCAACTGACATCAGCCTCTAAGTAGGTATTTCATGGTACAACAGAGTTTTATGTTGTGCAAGATTTTTACCAATGTCTTAGTTCCAGGACTCCTCACAAAAGTGAAATGACAGTTGGCTGAAAGACATATCAATCACAGCGGCTCTAAATGACAGCCATGGGTAGAAAGGCAGGCACAGTGTGACACAGTGAAATTTACCAAAAATAAGGGTATTAGTAGTCTAAAATGTTTTTGGTATACAAGATGAAAGAACTCTGACTTAATAGTAGTTCTAATTTAAAAAAGACCATTACATTTTAAAGTACTTCATCTCAAGTGTTTCCAGAGAAAGGGAAGGGAACCTGACAATTAGGCGCAGTGGATGAAGTTTCTACCTCATTTCAAGCTTATAGCAATGCTATCAAGGAGGTACCAGCACATTCACTCTAAGATAAAGAAACTGAGTCATGAAGAACTGCAGTGACTGGCCCAGGGTCACACAGTAGTTAACGGCAGAGCTGGGTTCATTTAAATTCACATCCATGTAACTTCCAAGGTTTAGTCAACACAGGATAGCGAAGGGTCCAGAAGCTACGTAGCATGAGAAGCCACAAAGGTCTCACAAGGCTTTGGTATTTAAGTAATTGTAGATTTTAGAACAATGAACAACAAACCATGATACATAAAATCTAAGCTGAAGAAAAATAATTAGCCTGTGATTATTTCTCCTGTAAACTAATTTCCAAGTTGTGAAATGTTAGGCTCCTTTAATTCTATTCTAGAAAACATGATTGCCAGACTGAAGTGTGTTAACCCCAAAGTCATTTTATCCTATTAATTATAAAATACAGTAAGTAAATTTTCACTGATGTCTAGAAATGGATTAAACCTTCTTTGATTCTGTTTTCTCATGGGAATAATGAGTCTAAAATTATCTTTATCTATACTGTGAAAATGAGCTCTGTCATCTTCTGAGGGAAAAAGAAAAAGTTACTTATTCACCAGCTGAGAACATGTTACTTACCTGCTCTGTGTACCCTCGAACTACCTGCCTCTGTTTTAAATTGCTCTCTCCGTCAAGACCAGAAGTCTCAATGTGACAGATTCCATCTGGATCAGTGGAAAAGAGCAAGACCATGTCTGCAGGAATGACCTCGTTACAGGAGAGGCGGATGAAGTCCCCGACAGTAACGTCTTTCCAGCACTGCTCAATGTATTTTTTCTCTTTTCTAAAGTTGAAAAAAAAAAAAGTTTAAAAAGAATATCAAGCCCACAACATGTAAAATAGTGTATAATTTAAAGTGTGTTTAAAGTACTAGGGGGAACTATTGTGTATTAAATGTTAAAAAGGAAGCAAGACAATTAACAAAGCCTAAATTCCACAAACGCTTCACCTGAAAATGTAGTGACTAAAACATATTTCTCAGCTTTCCCTCCCCCCATGGAATCTTGAACTGTTACGTTGTTTGAGTGCAGTTTGGGAATATGATTAAAATTATGGGTTGATGGGTTTATTCCTGCTTTGAGGTCAGGTACCAAAGGTCTGGAGGTACACAAGATACATTATCTGCTTTCAGAGACCTTCCCATGAGCAGATAAGATGGATAATTAAAAAAAAACAATAACACAAAAGCAATGACGTAAAGGACATAGAAACAATATTTTGAAAATCATTATACTACCGTATTAATATGGTAATATCACTGTAATTATCACTGAACAGAAATGTTGCTTAAGACAGTCCTGAGTCTGCTGCAGCTAATCTCTGGAAAAGAGAATGGCGAATTTTATGCCTTCTCAAAGTATTGGTTTCCCATTCTACATATCATTGTAGATGACAGACGCATCATTTAAAGTCGACTTGCATTAAACACCCTGTTTTACATTAAAGCTTTTGTCAAACTTCTTATGTCTTTTCAGACCAACAACATTCAGCATGCTCCACAAAGCATTTTCCTTTGCGTAGAATAAAGAAATTTGTATGGTAGAAATGTCATACCAGCTAGTTAAATAGCATTTCACATATAAAGCCATCAACAAATGTCAGGAAGGTCTATCTCTTAGCTTGTATCCTAAATATCCATAAAAGTTCTGGCACTTGTTATAAAAGTATATTTATTTTAAAAACAAAGTTATTTTCTATTATATTTATGGAGTTAAACACTCAAGCTCACTGTAAAAGAATTCTGAGAGATAGTTCTGAGTTATGTGACTAAATATTAAAAATTATTAATTCATCAGATTAAAAAGAGATGCCACCTTAGATCAATACTTTTATGATTTCCTTATACAATATTATAACAGATATATCACCAAGGTGTGGAAAAAACCTAAATGTCCATCACTCAGGAATGGATTAACAAACTGTGGTACATGTATGCCATGGAATACTATTCAGCCATAAAAAAGGTGGGGACTTTACATCAGAGGTCCTCAAACGTTTTAAACAGGGGGCCAGTTCACTGTCCCTCAGACCGTTGGAGGGTTGGACTATAGTTAAAAAAAAAATATGAACAAATTCCTATGCATATTGCACATATCTTATTTTGAAGTGAAAAAACAAAATGGGAACAAATACAATCACACTGCTTCATGTGGAGTTTGAGGACCCCTGCTTTACATCTTTTGTATTAACCTGGATGGAGTTGAAACACATTCTTCTCAGTAAAGTATCACAAGAATGGAAAAGTAAATATCCCATGTATTCGATACTAATTCATACTCACAGAGGAAAAAATTCATTTCAGTTCAAGTGGGGTAGGGGGAACAAGGGAGAAGGTGAGGAGAGGGGGATCTGGGGCACTCCCACTGAACGGGCACAATGTAGGGGTGTATAGCACACCTCTTGGGTGCAGGACATTACTACAAGAGGGACTCTGCCTAGCAAATTCAAATGTTGTGACTTGGTTGTTTGTACCCTCATATTCATCTGAACTAATAAAAAAAGAAAATTCCTTCATAAGAAGTCACTTTCTAGCCAGCTGTGTTAGTAAAAGTTTCTCTTTTATATTAAAAAAAAAAAAAAAATCTAAGAAATATATTTTCAGGATATAGTTTCTCAAAATACCAAATGCAGAAGGTTGACTCCAACTAAAGCAATTTTTTAGTTATCCAAAATTGATAATCTATAGAGAAAAGTGTCAATGGTTTATTTTGTCTTCACTGAGCTTTTCCCTAGAGCCTGTGCTGACCAGTCCCTTCTCTATATAAGTCTATAATAGTATAGACTTATACTATTATTCAAATCTCACATCATCTCAAAAAGGAGGAAAAAAAGTCCTTTCCCCTGTTTTCTTAATAGACTTTTAAAACAAATGTTGGGAAAGCCACTGAAGAATTCCAATAATGAACAAAATTCAAATCTACAGATTTCAGAATAAATATTACTCCTTCAGAGAAATCCTCCCTAACCTTTTCCTCTTTGACTCACAGAAGACTGAAGACAAGTTAGACAAGTTGTCCATACTGTTGACTAAGAATCAACTTACATCTAAGCATTAAAACCCAGGAGCTGCTTACATTGATAATGTACACTACGTTCAAAACTCACCTGAATTGAGTTTATTCTTGGCAACACAGACTTCCCACTTCATAAATACTGGAAATGTAAGTCTCCAGCACAGCAAATGTGCCCCTGAAAAGGCTTCTTTCACTAACACCCTCTGTTGCTGTAACGGGGTGCCTCTGGTTTTGTGTACAAAAAAGAACACTCTTCTCCATTTTCCGCAATCCTTTTCCACCAAAGATAGCTCCTGTCTTCTCTCATTATCCTGACTTGTTTTCTACAACCGTTATATTCATTCCTATTTTTCATATCCTGTCCTCTTTTTAATACTAAATTAAATTTATCTAGGATTAAAATCTGCTTGCTTTCCTTCCTATGGTAGAAAGTTTAATTTTTTTCTGATTCCACTTATACAGGAGCCATAGAAGCTTTTACTTTGTCAACTCCTGGTTGACAATGGCTTATTCAGTTTTGTTTTCCTCTGACACATGAATTAAATTCACTGTAGGACTTTTTTTTGAGATAGAATCTCACTCTGTGCCCTGGGGTTGAGTGACATAGCATCATAGCTCACAGCAACCTCAAATTCTTGGGCTTAAGTGATCCTCTTGCATCAGCCTCCCCAGTAGCTGGGAGAAGCCCGGCTATTTTTTAGAGACAGGTCTCTCTCTTGCTTAGGCTGGTCTTGAACTCCTGAGTTCAGAATATCCACCCACCTTGGCCTCCCAACGTGTCAGGATTACAGGTGTGAGCCACCGTGCCTGGCTTCTGTAGGACTTTCAGAAATATTATTTGAAAACAATAATACTAACAACAACAATAAAAAAATCAACAATACGAATAGAGTCCTGGTAACATCTAAGAAAAAAAAAGTAATATTCTTCACGTTTCTAAATGATACAAGTGTATACTATACCAAAGTTCCCAATCCACTTACCCGCTATAAACTTTAGTTACTAAATTGTTAATCTGTTTGTCGATTTTGTATTTTCGATAATCTTCCAAGCCATCTTTAATTGCAATAATTGTAAGGACCACCACCAGCGGCAGCATGGTAATTTCCTTTTGGAAGGCTTCCACCAAAGGCACCCAGTTCAGGACAACTAGGAACAGGAAATACAGATTGGCAGCTCTGCAACCAAACACAGGACAGGGGGCGTCAGAGATGGGTCAGAAGCGAAACATCCTGCCTTACTGTGTTTTCCTGTAAGTGTCTATTACTTGATTTTGTATGCTGCAGAATGGAGAACTAGCAAAATATAACAATCTGAATGAACTATTGATTTCCCTCCTGGCATCTGGCTGGTGTTAGACTTTAAGAAAATGAGACACTACGTATTAAATATATAATCATAATATTGCAATGGGATAGTCCAGCTATATCATACCTGACAAAAATCATGATAGGAAATAGTATTTTCTTTTAAAAGTTCAGGAAAATTTAGAAAAAAATCAGAGCTAATGTGTTATAAAAATAAACAACAAACCCCCCAAATCAACCCTCTCGCCCAGTGTTTCACAACCTTTTTTATCTCATAGCATCCTTGAACCTCTAAAGCACACTTAAATTATGTTGATAAAAAAAAACAGTAGAAAAGGGAATATACTTGCTGTGCTTTGCACTTCTTTGGACAATCATTTAATTGATGATTTTTACATTTTTTCTCTGCACACCTAAGGTCCTCCCCTGGCACACCACTGTGCCACGGAACACCAGTTTGAAAATCACTGTGCTAGCCTTTGTGTGTCCAACGTTAGATTCAACTGAGGCCCCAAATAAGGAGAAAAGTCTGGTGTTTCCCTTTTTAAACTAACCCGTTTACCCCTTTTTTATGCTATTCAGAACCAGTGTCTTCAGAAAGTCCTTCCACTCTTCTATTTTACATGTTCAAATACTTTTCCATTGGTTCCTTATTTTTAGCTACAAGATAAGTTCAAGATGCCCTCTTCCCTAAAAGACAAAATCTCAATCTTGCATAGGCCCTTGAACTTTTACTACATATTTTCCCATTGATAATAAAATTTCTCAAAAAACACTACACTTCCTTCTTCCTCACCTCCAATTCCTTTTACTTTCTTTATTTCTACGGCTTCAATTATTTGCATGTGGACCCCCATCCAAACCTACAGCTCTAGCTCAGAACCCTGCTCAAGCGTCAGATTCTTTCTTATTCCAGCAGTGCACTGGACTGCAGACTCCAGAAAAGAGAGAAACACCCACACCACCAAAGTCACTGATTCACCAAGTCCACAGCTGTACTTTAAGCGTAGCCACTACTCGGTAAATGCGCGCACAGAATGATGGACTGAATATATGTAGAATGAACAGTGAATGTTGAGAACCTCCAGATTCACATTAGCCTCAAACGCAACACTGACAAAAACAAAACAGCCTTCCAGACAAGCTCCTTTACACTCTTAACCCTTAACCCTTCCCCCTTAACCCTTCTGATCATCACAGCTCAGCATGCTCACATCATTAACTCCTTTTATGTATTCCTCACATTAAATTCACGCTCTCTATGACAGGTTTTCCTTCTCTTCATTCCCACATTATTCCAAATCCGGGTCTCCATTACAATGCACCAGGTCACACGCATCTCTGTAAATGTCTCTGCCTTCAGTTTGCCTCTCCGCACTTCCATCTACTGAACCATCCTTCACAGGGAAGCACCAACAGTCTCATGTCATTCCTCTGTTCAGAATCGTGCCTGAAGCCTGAAGATGTGGGTCTCAACCCACTGTCCTGACATCAAGACCCCTCTGGTGGGCTGGACCCCTTTGCCTGATGTGGGTCTCAACCCACTGTCCTGACATCAAGACCCCTCTGGTGGGCTGGACCCCTTTGTCTGATGTGGGTCTCAACCCACTGTCCTTACATCAAGACCCCTCTGGTGGGCTGGACCCCTTTGCCTGATGTGGGTCTCAACCCACTGTCCTGACATCAAGACCCCTCTGGTGGGCTGGACCCCTTTGCCTGATATGGGTCTCAACCCACTGTCCTGACATCAAGACCCCTCTGGTGGGCTGGACCCCTTTGTCTGACTTTACGTCCTGCGGCTCGCAGGCGCTGGGCCTCAGAGGGGATGTCCCAAGTGTTAAGCTCGTCTCCTACACTGCTGCCTTCAGGTTTCACTCACACTTCTTCCTCCACCTGAAACAGGCTTTGGGATTTTTTTTAAAATTCAAATTAATATGAGGGTACAAATTTTTAGATTACATTATTCTCACTTCCAAGGTAAAGTTCAAGTTGTAGAAGAGCCCCTCACAAAATATGCTTTTGGCCTCACCTCTGCCTTGAAAATCTCATCACCCAGCTCCACATTTAACTCAAATGCCACTGCCTTTTCTATTGCTCCAGGTAGTGTTATTATTTATAATTTTGAGACTTCCCTTCCCTTGATAGCACTTTGTTTATTTTGAGACAGAGTTTTACTTTGTCACCCTTGGGAGAGTTCCTTGGAGTCACAACTCACAGCAACCTCAAACTCTTGGGTTCAAGTGATCCTCTTGCCTCAGTTTTTTTAGTAGACATGGGATCTTACAGGTCTCACTCTTGCTCAGGCTGGTCTTGAACTGCTGAACTCAAGCGATCCACTGCCTTGGCCTCCCAGAGTGCTGGGATCACAGGCCTGAGACACGTGGCAGCCTTGATAGCACTTTCTAGCACTCATCACACTCACTGTGTCTTTCTGTTGATTGTATACACATCTTTGGCTCAACTGAAAACTCCATTAGGAAAAGAGCAGCACTTACTGAATTTCCTTCAGAGCCTAAACTCATAGGAGAGGGTCAATAAATGACAGTAAGCTGAATTATGCCATGTGTCACCTAAGAGCAGGTCACTTCTGCACTGCTTTGGAGCTCTCTTTCCCCATATTACCAAGTAAGGAGAATCTGAAAATAAAAAGCAGTGTGGTTGAATGGGGAGAGCACCCAAGCCAGAGCGAGAAGCCCCAGGGCCATAGCCCTGGGCTGTTACTGTCATTAAAATGGCATTGACTGAATCACAACTTGTTTCTGAATTTAACATGAGAATAATAATATCTTTTCTGGTATAGAGAAAGCATCACACCAATCCTAAAGTGCTATGCGACTGTAAACAGTCACTGTCTGTTCACAACAGACTCCAGAATGGTCAAAGACAATGCCACAGGCCTTAGGCTTCAGTCACATACAGTGTCATGAAAATGAAAAGTTTCACATATCAACTGGAATGACAATGAGAATTCTACATTGTTTTTTTTTTACTTCTAAAATAAAAGTACCTGTGAAATTGTTCAAATAAATTTCTCGGCACAAAATTCAAAAGTGTGTACTTTGTGGTCCGTATTCGGTTATTCACGTAGGCTCCAGAGAACTTCTCATACTCATCCTTGAAGGGCCAGAGGTGGGGAACAACAATCCGGTGCCTTCCTGCCAGTCTGGGGGTCTGAGAAGACTTGCCCCCGCAGGCAAGAAGTGAGAAGTAGCTGTAGGGCCTCTCCTGGTCATCTCTGGTGGCAGGACCGGTAAGATGCCGCCAGTGATATCTGACCCATTGCAGAGGGTCGGTCATGTCCAGAACACAGTGAGATCCAGGTGGAGTAGATGATCTGGCAAAAAACAATCAACAAACAACACACTTCCTGTAAGTTTCTGGAAAGTCTTCAACACAGTGAAATTTAAACTTTTTTTCTATACCAAATACAGGACCCAATGTTGAACCACTGGTGAGAAATTAAAACTAGTCTTTGGCCCTCTGTTGTAACCAAATCTTTTTTAAATAAAGCATTCATCTTCTGCCTCATCTGATCATGTAAGCAACAAAAGACAGCACCTAACGGGCCACTTCATAGCTCAAAGCAAACAATTTGGGCTTAATGTGTGTAAGCCTCTTAACTTCTCTGATCATCTGTTTTCTTGTCTTTGTAAGGGTAATAATGCAATGCTTGTTAGTAAATTGTCGCAGAGATTAAAAGAATAACATACAAAATCACCCAGCAGAAACCCTTATAGAGAGGAAGCCATCGATAAAATCCATTCTGTGCAAAATATAAAAACGGCCACAAATTCTCCCCATCTCTGCATGCATAACCCTTTGCCTATCAACAGGTGGAATCTTTCCCTACTGGTTGAACCTGGGCTTGGCCTTGTGCTATGCTTTGGCTAATAAACACTCACAAACATGACATGAGCAGAGGCGTGAAAAGCGCTTTCTCCTTGGGGCCCGCATGCTCACTGCTCTTGGGAGCCCTGTAGCCGCCAGTCCCCAGTGATCCACTTACCAGCATAGTCTCTGCCAGTATGTGGATGAGACCACTGACTGCCAGCTGGCCACTAACCACTAACCATTGTGCCCAGATGACACAAACGAGGAAAGAGATAAGCTGTCCCAGCTGACCTTAGCCCAAATTGCCAACCCACCCCGTATTATAACTCAGTAAATATCACATCACCAAGTTTTGTGGCACTTTGTTGCAAAATGAAATTTACCTGATACATAATCTCTTAGTTTCCTTACTTCTAAGTTTTCCAAGAAATTCAGCCCCTGGAATGTGAGCTTGTTAACAAACAAACAAACAAAAAGGAGGCAAAGGAACATGTATTAAGAGCACACTATATTCCAAGCACTTTATGAACTCTGTATGTACATTATCTTATTTAATATCAACATAATTAATGTCAACCCTGTGGTGTGGACATTATTTCTGTTTTACAAAAGAGGAAATAAGCTTAGAGAGGTAAAGTACCTTGCTGACATACATAGGGCTGGTGAGTAGCTGAGGCTGAGTCAAAGTAAATTTTTCTGACTCAACAGGTTCAGCTACTCACCAGTCCTGGAGGACTCAGGAGAAAAGACCAGGGTGAGAGGTACTTAACACAATGAGGACCCTTTCAAATTTCCAGTTTAAAATTTTAACCCTTTTGTATCGAGTAGGAGTAAGCAAAGACCTACTTTGTCACTGCAGTTTAGAGGCTTGCAAAATGTGTTACCTGCCATCCAGTGAGAAATACGTTCTACGAGGCGACCTACAATCTACCCAGACACATGTAACTGAAACAGAAATTCTACAAAACAGTTCTTACCCTTACCACTTCACTGCATGTAAGGATTTTCTTCCTTCTCTCTCATATAATACCAGTCAGGATGCACTGAACTAGTTTCAAGGTCCACTAATGCGTTGCTTTATGTACTTTAGAAAGACACTGATTGCTTGTGGCTCTACACCAAATTGAAAGTGAAAGTGATAGATGCAGAAAATAAACTCCAACAGAGCACAAAATTTCAGCCCAACAGGAGAAATACACTCAAGAGATCTATGGTGTATCATGGTGGCAATAGTTAATAGCAATATTCAATTGCACACTTGAAAATTGTTAAGAGAGTGGATTTAAGTTTTCACCACAAAAAATGTAAGGCAATGCATTTGTCCATTTTGATTTAGCCATTCCACGTTGCATCCATGTATCAAAACATCACACTATTTGCCACAAAGATAATATATATAATTTTTGTCAATTGAATTTTTAAAAATTTACTTGATTGCACTAATGTACACAGCTATGATTTAACAATAAAAATAAATAAATTTTTAAAAAATTAAAAAAAATTTTTAAATGTAAAAACAAAATTTCCCTCTATAACCCTTCCTCCCTAAATCAACAATGTTATACACAGAAGGCCTTTGCTATAGAAGATATTTGTTCTAAAGGGAACTAAAGGTAAAATCTCTCTATAAAGATCTTTCAAGTTGTTTTATTCCAGCAGATTTGTTTGTAAGACAAACAGAAAGAACATTTTCAACCTTTGGAAATGAAAGATGAAAAAAAGGGAAGGAAATAGAATCTTATTATGGTAGAAAATCACTGAAAGAGAACAGAGGGGAGGGCGTCACGTTTCCCACCACGGCCAGAGAAAATCCCTTTCATTCTTTCTCATTTACCCCAGCAAAGTTAAAAGTATGTTGATATTTAGAGAAATCTCTGTTATTAATAACATTTTATGAGCATATTTGGCAAAGTTCCTTTAAGATATGAAAGAAAAGCAAATTGGAATAAGTCCTATTTCATCAAGAATCATCATGAATCATATCTTAAGGTTATGATTGGAGCTGACTTAATGTAGATTTCACAAACCAATAGCTCTTAACCAAAATTCTACCCAATGATAAAATTCTGGTGATGGTGTCAGCAAAAACATGGTTTTAATTCACACACACACACACACACACACTTATCCACAAACCCAACATTTAAAAACAGAAACAAATTCATATAAAATGTTGATAATCAGTTTCTATTAAAAGAAAAACAGAATTCTGGGCATACGTTTTCACCTCGTAACGAATGTCAGAACCTTTTCACTATGGCTCTTGACTCTAACCCTGCATTTTGCAGTTCAGTTCACCCGTTTTAACTGAAGGAACAAACAGTAGATGTTCACTCTGCTCCCCACTTTTCTCCTTGAGTGTTTCAATAAGTCAAGGTTGGGAACCCTGTGTATTGGGCGTAGGTCCAAACACAGTTGAAGGAAAGCTGTCCACGTTTACGTAAATGGCCCAGCCCAGTGCCCCCGTTGCTGCTGAGAATCAACTGTCATTAAGTAGAATGCAAACAGAAAACCAAACACCCAGAAAGACATCAAATGACCTTCAGCCATGCTCTCCAAAGCTCATTTCAACAATGTCCATGAACAAACTGTATTCTCGTCCTGTGTTGCCCAAACTCCCCAGCTAAGCAGCACCTGGGGCCCCTATTAATCACAATCTCTAGGCCTCTTCCTTGAAGATCCTGATCCAAAGCATCTAGAATGAAGTCCACGAACATGCAATCTAATTATTACCCCAGTGACTTAACGGGGAGGTTGCAAAGCACAGTGTAAACTCTGCACCTTTGCAAATGGTGCCCTATTTTCCCAGAGGGCTGACAAACCTTATCATCCACTTACCACACCAGCCTCCATTCATTCTCTGCAACAGTGATTTTCAATCCCTGTGCCACGGGACACTGGTGTGCCATGAGAGGATCTTAGCAGCGTTACAAAAATGTTTAGAAATCCTAAACTATTTTTGAAAGAAGTTCAAAGCACAGTGAATATATTCTTTTTTTTTCATTTTTTTTAAATCAACATAATTTAAGTGTGCCGTGGACATTGAACTATAGGTTTAAGTGTGCTGTGAGATAAAAGAGGTTGAAAAACACTACTCTAGACTATTTTACTTGACTTTGGAGTGAGGGAGACTGAAGAGTACTCACAGCAGACGTGTAAGGGACTCTGCTCTGCTCCTATTACAATCCTGAGCAAGACTCAGGCCCTGCACTTACCACGGTGGGTTGCAGGTGGCTTTGCTCTTCAAAGTCAAGGAACATATCTAATTCTTCTCCATGTGTCTGTCTAGTGCTTGGCCAAAGTTAGATGAACAAAATATGTCTGCTGATCACTGAATTTTATAGAAAAGAGACAGAAAAGGAAACAAAAACACTCCTTTTCCTTGTTTGTGGCTCACCCTGACTTTCCTTCCATTAGAAATAAGAGCATGAGATCTAAGTTTGAGAAAACAGAAGTATTCATATTTAGCTTGTGATTTTATTATGCTGCCTGTATGAACTAGAAGAACTCACTTCTCCAGGCTTGAAAGACACTTTCAGAAAAATCTTGTTTTGTCTCCTAGTGGACAACTGAGCAGTATAGTGGTGACAAATTCAGATGCCAACATCAATTCCTGGCACCTCCATTTCTCAGCTAAAACTACTCAAAGGGGTAAGGTGAGGATAAAGTGAATTAATGTATATAAAGCCCTTAGAACAGCGGTTCTCAACCTGTGGCTCACGACCCCTTTGTTACAATGAAAATACATCCTGCATATCAGATATTTACCTTATGATTCATAACAGTAGCAAATGACAGTTATGAAGTAGCAACGAAAATAATTTTGTGGCTGGGGGTCACCACAACATGAGAAACTGTATTAAAGGGTTGTGGCATTAGAAAGCTTGAGGACCACTGCCTTACAACAATGTATCACCTACAGTTAGTGCAAAGTAAGGGTTAACTACTGTTGTAATTTTCCGGAAACTTCTCTCAGCGACTATATTTATTCTTAAGTATCATTTGTGTGCACAGTACTGATCCTAATAATTATACCCAATTACTCATCTATGTTTAATTTCTTCAACTCTGCCTCACATTCCACCACCTGGTCACAACTCGAGTTTGGAAACTCTGCTCTTCATTTAACTAGAGAGGTTGCCAGGCAACTAACCTGCTGAGGACAGCAACACTCCCTTCTCAACCCTTCCCAGGAGTAAGTCCAGCACAGGAGACAAAAGCATACATGAAGAACTCAATGTAGAGAGTTTTTTAGGAACATCATTCATAATTCTAAGATTTAGTCCATGCCTCAAAAAGCTGACTTCTTGCAGTTTTCTGCTGATAAAACCAAATGATCCTGTTTTTTTTTTACCTGGATGCTGTGCCAGTAATTGGAACCTCATCTTGAGAATCAAGGAAAACAAACCTTTTAACACACACAAACAACCAGTGCTTAAAGTTAAGTGATGATCACCACTTACAACCAGAAAGAATGTTTAGAACTAAATACTAAATACTTTAAGTGATCTCTATTCCTAAAGATAGAAAGACAATATTTCACTGAAAAAGGAAAAAAAAAACCTTATTTACTTATATCTTATTAAAATCTCCATTACCAAATTCATTTTAGGTTAAGAGCAAACTACTACTGTATGAACATTTGAATGATGATAAACTCCACTGCTGATTAATGATGGAAAAGCAGCACAAAAATGATTTTAAAAAGTCTACATAATCCCAAAACCAGAAATGTTGGCATGGATGTGGAGGAAAGGGCACACCTCTACACTGCTGGTGGGAATGCACACTAATACGTCCCTTCTGGAAGGATGTTTGGAGAATACTTAGAGACCTAAAAATAGACCTGCCATTCGATCCTATAATTCCTTTACTAGGTTTATACCCAGAAGACCAAAAGTCACAATATAACAAAGACATCTGTACCGGAATGT